>MJUU01035621.1:0-15420 GCA_002080025.1 Modiolus philippinarum | reverse complement strand
GGCATGCTGGTCAAATGTACATGTACCTTCAAGTGCAAAAAGTAGTCGGCATGTTAATAATACTCATGGGATATATTCTTGTAGGCAAAAAATCTCCTGGTATTACAGTGAACACAAATCCCTTCTATGTACCTCACCAACAAATAATTCCCTAAATGCAAATATAATTGATATATATATGTATAAACATAAATATTATATTGGTGATAGAATTAATATATATTTTGGAGTCAGACAAGTGACTCCTGTTTCTGAATACAAAATACCTCTGTTCATTGCATGGACTTGTGTAAAATTTTGAATATGCATCTGAAACTTTGATGGAAGAAAAAACTTGACATTCACGTCACTTAAAATTGTAAGTGAATTATAACTTTGCTTTAATATACAATGAAACAGGATCCTATATTAATACTATTAGGATATATTCAGGATATTATATTGACATTTGCTGAAATACAAACCAGAAATTCTTGAGAGAATATTTGCTATAAAAATAAAACAAATTGAATAATTTCTGTATGCATGACTTGATTAGATTCCAGACAGTTTTAAATATTACATGTATTTGTTTTCTGCAGTCAGATGAAGTCATATATGCAGTTTGCACTGAGTGCATCTAAGTGTTTTTTTGCTGTAAGTCATATTTATTTGGACCACAGACCACTACATGTTTACTTGCTTTATATGATGAACTTCAGACATACTGTTGATTTTTTAAAAGAAAATTTTAATGGCATTGGATTCACAAACAATTGTTACTATCATTGATCAAAGCATTACATGTCAAACTACTAGTAACTAACATTTTAACAGCAGTCAAATATCTGTGAGACTAATGTGGAAATTAACTAACAATTTAACAGCAGTTATAAATATCTGTGAGACTAATGTGGAAATTAACTTACAATTTAACAGCAGTTAAATATCTGTGAAACTAATGTGGAAATTAAGTAACAATTTAACAGCAGTTAAATATCTGTGAAACTTATGTGGAAATTAACTAACAATTTAATAGCAGTTAAATATCCGTGATACTAACTGACATTTAAACAGCAGTTAAATATCGGTGAAACTAATGTTGAAATTAACTAACATTTTAACAGCTGTGAAACTAACTAACATTTTAACAGCAGTTAAATATCTGAAACTAACTAACATTTTAATAGCAGTTAATTGAATATGTGTGAAACTAGCAAACATTTTTCAGCAGTTAGATATATCTGTGAAACTAACTAACATTTTAACAGCAGTTAAATATCTTTGACACTAACTACTGGTAATATTTGAACAGCAGTTAAATATCTGCAATTAAGTATCTGTGCAATACTAATGTCAAACGATATAATTCATGCCACATGCACAACATAACAACTATAGTTTGTGTTACGTCATTACTGATTTGTCAACTGATTGCATTTGTTAATCCATATTCTGATACACATTTGAATCAAAGACACTAAAACTAAGTGAACTTTAGTTGGTACCTAGAATTTGCTCTTTAATATATATGATAAACATTAAATGAATTAGTGCCGATTTCTTGACAGAAATGTGACAAATTGTTATCTTTGAAACATTACTACCTAAAAGAACTGACAAAATAAAAATACTGTGATTTATGGGGACATAGATGAATACTTTGACTTGTGGTGCTATTTTCTGGTTCAAATTATTTGGTAGATTATACAAGAAAAACAATACAACAGTTGTTTGGGATTCTAGCATGGCTGATGAGTATAATATCCTTGGGGAAGATGTCAAGTCATTTGTCCGACAGCGTAGCTTAAGTAGCAGCCCTAAACATGTAAAAAGTGCATCACAAACTCCTACTAGCACTCCTCAAACACCTCGTAAAAAGATACCATTAGCTTTGACCTTATCACACTGGGATTCTATTGANCTGGGTCAATCTCCTTATTGTGTCCTTCTAATTATTGTGTCAAGCTCTTTCGTTTGTCCATACTAGCTTTAAATTACACTTTTTCAGATTTCAGTGGACGACCTGCTGCGGTCGTATCATGCTGCACTCGGCGTAGCCCTTTATTATATAAAGGGTTTGCTTTCCACGATGGGTTTAAGGCTTTTATCGTTTTTCATGTGTGTGCTTAACTTTATTTTCCTTACCAAATTTCAATCAAGTTATTTTTTTTCTAATCCATCACACTTTGGGCCAAGTGTGAATTGATGAGATCATTATCATTGTTGAAACAATAGATGCTACTCCAATAAAGTAATCATACCCCTCGCAAGCAAAGTTTGGGGGGTATATAGGAATCACCCTGTCTGTCTGTCCATTTGTCCACACTTCTCATAAGCGCAACTCCTCTTAAACCACTCGAAGGATTTTGATGAAACTTTACACAAAGGAAGGACACTATATGAAGATGTGCAAGAAGGAATATAATTATTGTTCGAAACCAGGAAGGGGAGATAATTTGACTTTGAATTTTTCTTGATTCCCTGTGAATGGGTTACCTCTTAAGCGCAACTCCTCTTAAACCACTTTAAGTATTTTAGTGAAACTTTACACAAAGAAAGGACACTATATGTAGATGTGCATGAAGGAATATAATTATTGTCCATAGCCAGGAAGGGGAGATAATTTGACTTTAGCTTTTCGTTGATTCCCTAAGTATGGGTTACCTTGTAAGCGCAACTCCTCTTAAACCGCTTGAAGGATTTTGATGAAACTTTACAAAAAGGAAGAACACTGTATGGAGATGTGCATGAAGGAATATAATTATTTTCTGAGACCAGGAAGGGGAGATAATTTGACTTTGACTTTTCGTTTATTTCCTATGTATGGGTTACCAAGTAAGCCCAATTCCTCTTAAACCACTTGAAGGATTTTGATGAAACTTCACACAAAGGAATAACACTATATGGAGATATGCAGGAAGGAATATAATTATTGTCTGAAACCAGGAAGGGGAGATACTTAAACATTAACTTTTCGTTGATTCCCTATGTATGGGTTACCTCGTACATTGCGTAAGTGCAACTCCTCTTGAACCACTCTAAGGATTTTTAAGAAACTTAAGACAAAAAAAGGACACTGTATGGAGATATGTATGAAGA
Organism: Modiolus philippinarum; assembly: GCA_002080025.1. Lineage (NCBI taxonomy): Eukaryota > Metazoa > Mollusca > Bivalvia > Mytilida > Modiolidae > Modiolus > Modiolus philippinarum. The sequence goes on along the minus strand of MJUU01035621.1, from coordinate 12,339 downwards.
AATGTAATTTTTGTACAAAACCATGAAGGGGAGATCATTTTACTTTGACTTTTTTATTCCTTCTGCAATGATTTTTTTTTTCAAAGAAATAATTCAAAGTGTAGGTGTTTTGAAATCAAGCTGTTGGAGAGACACTATTTGTTCATTGTATGTCCTCTTAGAAAGTTGTTTTAAGAGTGTTGTAATGAAATTTCTCTAACGCTTTTGATTTTTGTGTAAAATGTCAAAGAGGCTAAAAAAGAGTGAATTTTATATTTGTCCGATTTCAAAAGAGTATTTTCATTTGAACCCTTGTGAAAAGTTCTTTCTTGAAGATTAAATCATTATGTCCACACTTGTACTGTGTCCACACCTGTATTGTGTCCTCACCCACTTAAATTTGCACTTGCCATATTGATTCAGGGTTGAATGAGTGGGGGTATATTTGGCTGCCATTCGGCGACAGCTCTTGTTATTATTGTAATTAAATTAAAAATGTTTATTACAGTAATAATGCTTTTTCATCAATAGCATACATTGTTTCTACTATAGTAATGATCACATGGATTAGCACTTGGCCTATATTACATCAGGTGTTCAGTGTTACGCTATATATTTGAACCTGTGTCATAATGTAAACACCTGTCTATGTAGAACACATTATGTCCACCAGGAGTTCAGTTTATACAGGTTACACTGTATATCCAGAACCTGTGTAATTCAAACACCTGTCTAGGCAGAACATGTCTGGTCCATCAGGAGTTTAGATAGGTTACACTGTATATCTGAAACCTGTGTAATCCAAACACCTGTCTTTGCAGAACACACATGGTTCATCAGGAGTTCAGTTTAGACAGGTTACACTGTATATCCAGAACCTTTGTAATCCAAACACCTGTCCATACAGAACACATTATTATAAAGTTGTCCTGTATTTTTAGAGTCCCTTTAAAAAAAAACAACATGTTATTATTTTTGTTCTCTTTATAACAATGGATTAAACTGAGGTAGTGGTTACATGTCATACATGTTCATTTACCCCATATCCTTTCGTAAAATATTTAATACAGGAGTTTGTCTTTTATTGCAGTGTGGAGTTGGTAAAACAATTCCCCGTGGTAGAGATGTATGCTCTTTATTTTTCTTAGATNTGAAGAACACTGTATGGAGATGTGCATGAAGGAATATAATTATTTTCTGAGACCAGGAAGGGGAGATAATTTGACTTTGACTTTTCGTTTATTTCCTATGTATGGGTTACCAAGTAAGCCCAATTTTTCTTAAACCACCTGAAGGATTTTGATGAAACTTCACACAAAGGAATAACACTATATGGAGATTTGCACGAAGGAATATAATTATTGTCTGAAACCAGGAAGGGGAGATACTTAAACATTGACTTTTCGTTGATTCCCTGTGTATGCATGGTTACCTCGTACACACATTGTGTAAGTGCAACTCCTCTTGAACCATTCTAAGGATTTTGAAGAAACTTAAGACAAAATAAGGATACTGTATGGAGATTTGTATGAAGGAATGTAATTATTGTACAAAACCATGAAGGGGAGATCATTTGACTTGACTTTTTTATTCCTTCTGCAATGATTTTTTTTTTTCAAAGAAATAATTCCCGCCGTGCGCGGTCCCGGCTGAAGAATAGGCCCGCAGCATCCTCTGAGCTTGGAGTATGAGCCATCCTAACAGAGGACCCCGAGGGAACCCCGGGATATAGAAATAGGGCCCAGTATCTCCGGCTTGCGGGCTGTGACCCCTCCTAAACGGAGGCTGACCCCGAGGGTCCCGGGATATAGAAATAGTTTATTACAGTAATAATGCTTTTTCATCAATAGCATACATTGTTTCTACTATAGAAATGATCACATGGATTAGCACTTGGCCCATATTGCATCAGGTGTTCAGTGTTACGCTATATATTTGAACCTGTGTCATAATATAAACACCTGTCTATGTAGAACACATCATGTCCACCAGGAGTTCAGTTTAGACAGGTTACACTGTATATCCAGAACCTGTGTTATCCAAACACCTGTCTAGGCAGAACATGTCTGGTCCATCAGGAGTTTAGATAGGTTACACTGTATATCTGAAACCTGTGTAATCCAAACACCTGTCTTTGCAGAACACACCTGGTTCATCAGGAGTTCAGTTTAGACAGGTTACACTGTATATCCAGAACCTTTGTAATCCAAACACCTGTCCAAACAGAACACATTATTATTAAGTGTTCTGTTTAAATGAAGTTGTTCTGTATTTTTAGAGTCCCTTTAAAAAAAACAACATTTTATTATTTTTGTTCTCTTTGTAACAATGGATTAAACTGAGGCAGTGTTTACATGTCATACATGTGTAAGATTGATTATCAATTTTATATTGATTCTTTTGTTTTACAGTTCAGTTATTGCATATTAAACATGAATGGAATGGAATTGGAAAGCTTTAAAAATTTAGATTAAACACAGATTTCTTTTTTATAATTTCATGTTAAATTTGGATATATTTTGTTGTCTTTTTTATTTACAGATGGTCCAATCAGTCTGTTGGAGTCGACTTATAATTGTAAGATGGATTTAGACACAGGTCAAAGGTCAGATAGTATGAAATCCTCTCAGGAAGGGCAACCAAACGGGGATGTCAATTTTGACCAAATCTGTAATGTCAAGAATTTAAAGGAAGAAGAATTATTACCCAGAATAAAGGAAATGGTGATGGCGCTGAAAGGACTAGAAGATTACGATCGGGGAGAGGGAATGAAACTTGTCAAAAGTATTGGAGACACATACTGGGGGTATAAAGGGATCCGCGGTAAAATAGGTCATGTGTTGAGAGAGAATGATTTTGCTGGTGAGTAGCATAAATAGCAAGATACCAAAGTTACTGTAAATTTATTTTCTGCATATGGCCATTTCGACAACTTATGTCTCTTCAGTGCAGATAAAATCAAAACATTTGGAAGACCCTAAACCGAATACTTGTAAAATCTGAAAGAGAACAAATAACCAAAAAGATCTACGAGGGCTCTTTTTAGTAGACTGAAATGGTCGCCTAGGCAACAAAAATACTGATTGGCGACTAAAAATAAAAACTAGTCGCCTTGAGGGCCACCATACATGTATTTTTACCGAAAAAAATCGAATTTATACTGTTTTTGATATTGATTTATACTCTTTCATTTCATTTCGGTGTTTAGTCTATATCAAACAACAATGTAAAGCATCTCAATTAAGGAATTGTAGTCGGGATGATTTCTCAACAGGTTAAGCTTTCGGCGAGTGATATGCGAGACTAAATTTTCTGCCCTACCCATTTCTCCTCTTTGTCACTGGTGATCGAAACTCGTCGCCCTTTCCACCTTTTATTTCTTTCTTCTTATACTTATTATTTCCTTGATTTGATTTACCTGTTCTCATCCTGATAAAGCTGAAATATTGCTCACTGGAGGTCTCTAACTATTCAATCTATCTATTAATTCCCTCCTAAGTAGAGCAGAGAGGGCTAAATTTCCTGTCCCTACCTATTTCTCCCATTCTTCAAGCGGCAATAAATAATTTTTACCCCAGTTGTTTTTTTCACATTTAATTCTCACTTCTTTTACTTACCGGTACAATTTCTAAACATTGATTAATTTGTTCTTGTATTGATATAGCTGAAATATTGCTAATTCGACATAAATTTCTAACCCATCAATCAGTTAATTTACCTGCTTTTTTGCAGCTTCAAACACAGAATAGATCTCTGGCAACCAAAGACTTTTGACTGGCGACCAAAAATTTCTAATAGCGATCATTTTATTGACAACAATCACCTTAAATCCAAGTCTATGTTGAGGCCTGTCTAAATGAAAAGCCAAAATGAGCTAATGACAGAGATATGCGAAAAGGAGATACTCCTTAGTTTTGAAAAAAAAAAAATCAAAAACTTAGATATCGAATGATCCTTGAATTAAATCTGACTCCAAGGCTATATCTAATTTATTTCATCACTTGTAAAGATTATTTTTTTTTTATCATATATTTAGTTTTAAATACAAGAATCCTGCATGTGTAATACAGACGTCATGTTTCGTCCTGTATCTTCACCCCGTGATGATATCGATATCAGTCACGGCTGCTACCCTTTATTACACACCTAGAAAATCTGTATCAAAGGTCACGTGTTATTTTAATTAGAAAACTACTAAGACCTTTGATCTTTTTCAAATATATGATAAACAGTGTATGACATGGGTAAATNCAGCATGTAATACGGATTTACCCATTTAATATTCTATATTTATTTAGATCTGTTGACCTGTTTATCTGAAAACTGTTTATTTCTTCATCCTGTGCCATGATTTATAGAGCTGAGTATCGTGAGTAATCTCAGGATACGATACGTATCCTGATATCTGCTTGAGATACGATACTATCACGATACGTATCATGGTACTGTAAATCTTGTTTTCTTGACAAAAATTCAGCAGATATCAAGACTATGAATTGCATGATACAATTGTTTTAATATTTGAGCTATGTATCTGTCATAGTTGTCATTGAATATGAGTAATTATATCAATTTATAAGCCGTGGGAGCATTCACAATGACAACTTTGTTTATATCCAGGAGTTCTGCCATATTGGCGGTAATAAAACGCAGATCGGATCGGGTGCGGTTGTATAAAACAAAGCCATATTTGGTATCGCGATTCCGGACCAACGATACGATACTGGAATCGTTATCACTTTGGATCGATATAATCGATTCATCGATGAATGTACCCCTCTAATGATTTATCAATACATAGATTTTTTTTTACAGAAATAGCCATGAAGATGTTGACTTCCTTAAACAAAAAAGGAATATTTAAAAATGATGGAATATGGTTTCCTACATACTATACGCTAAATACTCTGTGGAATTATTCTGATGCTAGCCTTGAATTAGCAAAGGTAAGAAAATGTCTTCTCAAGTAATCAGTTGAAACATTTAGCAAAAAGAGTACATTATTTTATAATAAAATTCAAGATGAATACCGAAGCAACAATGAATGTCAGAGAGTGTCAGTTGCAGATTTTAATGCAGAAAATGCTGTTTTCGACTTGTGACCCATAGCAGCTTCTCAATACTGTCAAATAGATTAACATTATCAGATATTAAAATGTACTGTTATTGCAACTCCAATGCATTCAAACAATTTAATATAGAATCTTTGTCTAGTTTAATTGTTAGCCCATAGGGAACCAGACTAGACAAGGAACCTTCTCTTTCAAAGACATGTAGAACGAGTGTTTGATGGCAGGCTTTTACCAGTTAAATGGTCCGTTACATTAATTTTGCAATAGAATCAGATGAATGTTGGCTTAACATTTATTTTGACACATTAAAGGTTGTAAGTCATGACATGTGTTATAAGTCTGTGTTCTGTCAGAAAAATGATGTAAGGAATCCAGAAAAGTTATACAGGTACATGTTCCATGATTTATCTGTAATTTCAAAGTGATCTACAGAGACTGATATTCTCAGTATCATCGAACTGGACACTATCCCAAAAATATCGGGTCACTGTGAAGGAGTCGCGTGCGGGTTGCTACGCTGATGTCATGTTTTCTTACTATTTGTCGTGTTCATATGCATAATATGTTGAATGAAGAATGCATATGAATTATTGAAATAAACAAAAGATTAATTAATTAAAGTTTCAGCTTATTTCTATTCATTATAGAGTACTATTTATCATTTTGTGAATTACCGATAAAAGAAATGTAGGACATTTTGGTTATGATATGGGCTTTATCACGGCGTAACGCATCAAGCTCACACTTAATGGGCTCACTTGATACTGGCAGTGATAAAGTCTGTTTCAAAAACAAAATGTCCTATATTCAATTTTTAATTTACACACAGAGTGTTTTAAGTACAAAACACCCTAGTGTGATATGAGTGAAAACACAGACTATTGCTGGTGAAATGCTGGTGTGTACACTGACATTTATGATTTGCCAATATGTTTCTATGAATTTGAAATAAACAAGAGGACATTTGCTGGTGTTTACACCAACATTTGCTGGTGTTTACTGTGTGAAATATGTTACACCTGAGTGTTTTGTAACTTAGACACTCTGTGTGTACTGTATTTAAGGCAAACAGTACAGAGTAGTAAATGATAAAGGAGTAAAATACTTGTGTTACTATTTTAGGCAATAGCACAGAATGGTGGAGTGAAGTTTTTTACAGTCAACTGTAAACACAAGCCTTATATAGAAAATATGTCATCAAAGGTAAGATGTTACAATGGACAATACTATGATGAAATGGGAAGTGCACTTTGTTTTGTTATTTTTGAAGTGCACTTAGTTTGTAGACCAACAAGCTGACTAAGTTTAGTGACACAGGAAGTGCACTTAGTTTGTAGACCAACAAGCTGACTAAGTTTAGTGACACAGGAAGTGCACTTACTTTTTAGAATACAAGAATGTACTTAACAGGAATTCCAAGTGAACTTAGTTTTGTAGACCAGAAATTTGAAATTGAAGTTGTATTAGTTTGACTTTCATGACCTTATTAAACTTAAGCTTAAGGATATATAAGTACTGGTATATGATGCTGTTTAGATTTTGAAAATTGTATTCAATCAATTTTTTTTCCGTAAAAAAGATAAAGTTTTTAGCATATAAATTTTTGACAACATTATTTTGACCAAGGTGCCTGTTTACATGATCAAAGTTTTTTATAGGATTTTGTGCTTGGAAATGAAAATGAAAAAACAAAAACCACATTTACATGATAAAAGTTTTGCATCATTAACTTTGTTGAAGTAACCTGAAATTACAAGAGCACATTTTGATTAGATAATCTTACGGAGTACTTTGCCATCAAATTCTGTCAAAGTCTATCAAAGTTTTTGATGCAGGTTAAATATAGTGTCAAAAAGTTTGTCTTAGAAAATTTTACAAAAGTTTGTAAGAAAAATATTTAAACAGGGCTTTCAAAGATAATGTAAACATAGAAAGGAATACAGGACTTTCCAGATAGCAACACTTGTGTAATTGAAAGTAGAAATGACCGCCTCAAATACCAGTAAGCAAGAATGGCAGATTTCCTGACCTATTAAAATAAATATATACCAACTAAAGTAAACTATTTATGAAATTGAAGTGTATTTAAACTGAATTTTCTTGCATGACAAATCTAAAAGTTTAATTGACTAAAAAACATGGAAGGAATAAAGAACAAGATTACATAAATCAAAGCCCAGAGACAATGCAAAACAGTCCGGGGAAATCCCAGAATTCGACAACGTTGCTGAATTCGACAACGTTGTTGAATTCGACAACATTGTTGAATTCACCAACCCAATTTTTCCAGTTTTGCCTATATAATATTTTTCATTTGCATTGAGGGTAATGGGTAACTTTTTAATTCCTGCATAGATTTTTTTCAGTCCAATAGAAAAGTTGTGCAGAATCAGATCAAATAACAAGTAAACTACTTCATATGATGCCGTTTTTTCTCAGTTCAGAAAAAAATGAAAAAATCATGAAAGTTGTCGAATTCAACAACTTCATTTAACATTGAGGGTAATGGGTAAAATTTTTATTATTGGTCTGATATTTTGCAACCACTGAGAAAGTTTTCAGAAAAATGTATTCAGATAAAAAATAAAGCAAAAAAACTATTCTATCTGTCATAACTTTATGCCACTTTTTGAAAAACCTGTGGAGTTGTCAAATGCGACAACTTTAAGTTGTTGAATTCAACAACAGTTGTTGAAATCGACAACGTTGTCGAATTCCTGGATTTTCCGGACTGAAAAGTAAAAACACCAGGAGATGGAAGACCAAAGACGCTACACAACCACTTAACCCAAAGACTACAAATAAAACAATAAACACTAAAGCACTGACAGTGTGAATTCTCAAAGAATGACATCAGGTGTTCTGGAAGGGTAAGCATGTCTTGCTCTGTATACAGCACCTGTCACACTGTCAGTGAGTCAACCAGGGTAAGGTCAGAATTTGTAATGTCAAATCCGGGATGACGTGAATCTAGCTGAAAATGTCAGTTTTCATTTGTGACACCGACATTTCATATCTATCTATAATCTCGTGGTAAAGGCCGTAGAATTTCTGAATTGATTAAATATATATCAACATGATCAACATTAGCTCAACAGCATTTATTAGTTAGTGGTTCCCTCTCATTGTTTTGATGTATTGATTTTTTCACATAATAAAAGAACTTTCGCTAGTGGAAAATATGACTCAAAAGTCCTGTATTAATATGAATCTTTCTTTTTCAGAATGTATTTTATGTGGTAAAATCTTCCATGAGTATATTACACAACATAGCCAGGAACTCCAGTGTCCAACATTACTTCAAAGAGAATAACACATCAGATGTATGTATATGGTATTTTTATGACCCCATGATAAAATGTTGGGGCATTTTGTTTTTCCCTTGTCACTTCTTACATTTATTGTCTGTTTGTCTTTTCATACACACACATAAAACACAGGTCTTTAGCAAGGGAATCATATCACAGAGAATTTTTAGCCGAACTTAAATGCTCAGATACCCAAGGGGCCCCGAAAACTGTAAGAGCTAGAGGATGTCCAAGCTATTCAGGTTGGTTAGTGTTTAAATTTGAACAAAGTGTCCAGAAAGGGTTTGACGCATCCATGGTGTTGGAGTTAGTGCAGTTTAAGCCCTCAAACTGTATGTCTAACAAATACAAATACCTTGCATGGGCCATGGGGGCATGTCATTCTCTAGTTCAAAGTCGCTTTTCTAATTGTGGCATGTGCATGCTGTGGATGTGCTTTCATTCATGGACATCAATTTTCATGGTTTTCATAGATATCAGTGTTTGTTGGTGCTCAAATTCGTGGTTTCCAAGTCCATACAATCAAATTCGAAAGAAAATATCTATTACAATGGGAAATTAATTTTGTGGCTTTAGCAAATAACTAAATACCGAAATTACTGTGAATTTACTTTCTGCATATGCGCATTTCGACAATTTATGTCTCTTCAGTGCAGATAAAATCTAAACGTTTGGAAGACCATAAGCTAAAGATGATTAAAAACTGATAGAAAACAAATTCCCAATATGATCTAAATGTAAAGCCAAATCAGCTAAGGACAGAGCTTTGCACGAGGGAGATACTCCATAGTTTTCAACAAAATTTACAAAAATTTAGATATTGTAAGTTTCCAAAAATAATCGGCTTTCGGGTCAGCACCGAAGTACTGACTACTGGGCTGGTGAATACCCTCGGGGACTAACAGTCCACCAGCAGTGGCATCGACCCAGTGGTAACAAATAACAAGTAACAAACCATTCAATCCACGAAAATTGGATCCCAAGAACAATAGTACTTTCACAGTAAAAGAAAGACATAATTTTAGATGATATACATGGTAACTCTAATGCCCACAAAGACAAAGAGACTTAAAAACAGTTATTTTTAGCTCACCTAGCTTAAAAGGCCATGTGAGCTTTTGCCATCACTATGCGTCCGTGGTCCCTCGTCCTGTCTGTCTGTCTGTCTGTCAACAATTTCAAAAATCTTCTCCTCTGAAACCACTGGGCCAAATGTAACCAAACTTGGCCTAAATCATCACCAGAGTATGACTTCTCATAATTGTGTTCAATTAGGCGGTAGGTCAAACAACATAGCCGCCGTTGCTAAAAATAGAACATAGGGGTAAATTGCAGTTTTTGGCCAATAACTCGAAAACCGTTACAGATATCAAAAATCTGACACACAGTAAAAATGATCAGCATAGCAAGATCTACCTGCCCTGCAATTTTGAAGAAAATCGGAAAACCAGCTTGGAGTTATTGCCCTTTTCCCCTAAAATTTTCAAAATTTGTGCATTTTTTAGTTCGCCTCAACGAAGTTGAGGGGGACTATTGGTGTACCCTCGGCGTCCTCGTCTACGTCTACGTCTACGTCTACGTCCGCGTCCGCATTTGGGCATATATCTCTGCAACTATGAAGGGTAGGGTCATCAAACTTTGTGTGCAGATGCATCTTGGGCTATCTCACAGCCTCTAAGAAAATTAGGTCTCTTTGACCTATATTTTCCGCTTGACTGGCTTTCATTTAATTTTAGGTCCGAGTTGAGATCTAAGCAACTGTACATGGTAGGATCATCTAACCTTGCATGTACATGCATCTTTGGTGGTAGGTCAGCATCCAAGCAAAAAATTGGGTCACATTGACCTATATTTTCCGCATGATCTACTTACATTCAAGTTTATGTCCGAGTTCAGATCTAAGCAACTGTACATGGTAGGATCATCTAACCTTGCATGTGCATGCATCTTTGGGGGTAGATCAGCATCCAGGCCAAATAAGGTCACTTTGACCTATATTTTCCACATGATTGCCTTACATTCAAGTTTGCGTCCGAGTTCAGATTTAAGTAACTGTACATGGTAGGATCATCTAACCTTGCATGTGCATGCATCTTTGGCAGTAGGTCAGCATCCAGGCAAAATTAGGTCACTTTTCCGTTTATGTCGGAATTCAGGTCTCCATAACTGTACATGGTAAGATCATTTAGCCTTTGTATAAGGGATGGTAAATGAGCACCCTGGCGAAATTGGGTTTCTGTGTCCATGTGCCATAACGAGGCGAACTTTGTAATCGTTGATTACCTATGTTTTATTTTTTATTTCAAAAAGTGTAACAGATAGAGGTCAATTATATATTGCAAAGAGGTTCGGCATATCAAAGATTGACCAACCTTGAAATTTTGAAGAGAATCCAAAAACCCTTGTAGGAGTTATTGCCCTTTTTTCATGGAATTTTCAAAATTTTCATATTTTTCGTCTTTTATTTCCAAAACTATAGAAGATGAAGGTTAAGTATAAATTGATAAATTGTTTGCCATGCTGTGTGGATTTGAAAACTTGCGTTTGAAATTCACCATTTTTAAAATGGCTGTCAAAAAAAGGCGGGAAAATTCAACATTGTTTGATTTCAATGAAATTTGGTTCCCAAATAGATATTGATGTAGTGACTTCATAACCGGTGATGAAAAGTGTTTGTTGATTGCCATTTTCAAAATGGCTGCCAAAAAAGGCGGGAAAATTCAACATTGTCCGATTTCAATGAAATTTGATTTCCAAAAAGGTATTGATGTCGCAACTTCAAAACTGATGTTAAAAATTATTCGTTGACTGCCATTTTCAAAATGGCCGCCAAAAAAGGCGGAAAAATTCAACATTGTCCGATTTCAATGAAATTTGGTTTCCAAATAGATATTGATGTTGCAACTTCAAAACCAGTGTTGAAAAGTGTTCGTTGACCGCCATTTTCAAAATGGCCACCAAAAAAGGCAGGTAGATTCAACATTGTCCGATTTCAATGAAATTTGGTTTCCAAAAAGGAATGGATGTCGCAACTTCAAAACTGATGTTAAAAATTAATTGTTGACCGCCATTTTCAAAATTGCCACCAAAAAAGGCGGGAATATTCAACATTGTCCTATTTCAATGAAATTTGGGTTCCAAATAGGTATTTATGTCACAACTTCAAAACTGATCTTGAAAATTATTCAACTGATGGCCATTTTCAAAATTGCAGTCAAAAAGGGTGGGAAAATTCAACATTGTCCGATTTCAATGAAATTTGGTTTCCAAAAATATATTGATGTTGCGACTTCAAAACCTATGTTGAAAATTGTTCATTGACCGCCATTTACAAAATGATGTCTCGACTTCAAAACTGGTGTTGAAGGTGGTCGACTATCCTTAGCAAGAATGTTTTTTGTCAAAAAAGTGCAACAAAGAAATATAGGAAAAAATTATCAGACTTTAAATACAGTTCAAGATGTGGATTTTTGGCGAGCTACCAAAGTTTGAGAGACTGAAGATCAACTGTATAACTTACAATGTTAGCTTGATTGTGGCAACTGAAAAACCAGGTGAGCGATACAGGCTCCTGGGAGCCTCTGGTTGTTTCTACCCACAAGCATTAAGTTTATTCCACCTAGAAGTACCCTAGTACAGTAGGGCTGAATGGGGAACGATATTGACTGACAGCTCAGGGTTCATACATGGATGCTTGAAAGTACTTGAAATTGGGGAAAGGTTCTTTAAATTGCTTAAATATGTTAAAAACTACAATTTCTTTGAGAAGAAATAGTTATGCTTATGTTTTGCATTGATAAATATAGAGGTATGTATAAGAATAATGAAAACAAAGCAAATCAAACAATTTTTCATGAAACTTGATTGTATAGCCAAAAAGTTCAGTTTTATCACTGAAGTGATTGTTCTAAATGGTTTAAATGCTATAAAATATAGAAGATTGATTGATTGATTGATTATTGTTTAACGTCTACTCAGCA
>MJUU01035619.1:0-13030 GCA_002080025.1 Modiolus philippinarum | reverse complement strand
TATAGCAGGGTGACTTTTGAGGTCCCATTCTCTGACCAATCTACCAGTATAAGTATCATAGTGATATGTCGCATAGTTTTTACGGCGGAGACCCTACGGAAGAAAAAAAAAATAATCTTAAGAATTACAATAAGGTCTTCACGACCAAGGTCGTGAAAGACCTTAATAATAATAATAATCAGAAGAATTACTATAAGGTCTTTCCGACTGGAGTCGGGAAAGACCTTAATAAAAATAAGAAACACAGCAAAAACAACAAGTCTCCCCAATTTCGATTGGGAGACTTAATAATAAAAAGAAACACAGCAAAACAATAAGTCTCCCCAAACTTCGTTTGGGAGACTTAATAATAATAAAAAAAAAGAAACACAGCAAAAACAATAAGTCTCCCCAAACTTCGTTTGGGAGACTTAATAACAAGTAATAACTGTGTTCGCAAAGCGAAACACAAAAGTCGCCCAAACCTCCCATGGACCTAGAATTTCAATTTGTCACACGAATGGCAGCCTCTGCGTAAAATTTCATCCAAATTGGAGCACTTTTGAATAATAATAATAACAAGTAATAACTGTGTTCGCAAAGCCAAACACAAAAGTCGCCCAAACCTCCCATGGATCGCCATCCTAACATTTTTTCATTCTAAAAATATGTTCTACACTTCATACACAACCTTCCTGTCAAAGTTCATGAGATTTGGAGCACTTTTAATTTCCCCGCATTTTTTTCAGTTTCCATGGCAACGGCGGTCATTTTGATAATTTTTTACCTCAAAATATGTTCTACTCTTCATACACAACCTTTCTGTCAAATTTCATGCAGTTTGGAGCACTTTTAATTTTCCCGTCTTTTTTCAGTTTCCATGGCAACGGCGGCCATTTTGAAAATTCTAAGACTGGAATGCACATCTTGGGATTGGGTTCCATCTTCCTATGAAGTTTGGTTAAGATTGGACCTATGGTCTTTGAGAACCAGGTGGGACAAGTTCATGGCAGAAGAAAAAGAGGAAGAATAATAATAACAAGTAATAACTGTGTTCGCAAAGCGAAACACAAAAGTCGCCCAAACCTCCCATGGATCGCCATCCTAACAAATTGTTTACCTCAAAATATGTTCTACCCTTCATACACAACCTTTCTGTCAAATTTCATGCAATTTGGAGCTCTTTTGATTTTCCCAACTTTTTTCAGTTTCCATGGCAACGGCCGCCATTTTGAAAATTTTTCACCTCAAAATATGTTGTACCCTTTATACACAGCCTTTCTGTCAAATTTCATGCAATTTGGAGCACTTTTAATTTTCCCGCCTTTTTCAGCTTCCATGGCAACGGCGGCCAGTTTGAAAATTCGAAGACTGAAATGCACATCTTGGGACGAGGTGCCATCATGCTGTGAAGTTTGGTTAAGATTGGACCAAGGGTCTCCGAGAATTTGGTGGGACAAGTTCACAGACGGAAGAAAGAGAGGAAGAATAATATTAACAATAACTAGTGCTCCTATGTTTGGATACAAACATAAAAGTCTCCCAAACCTCCCATCGACACAGAAGATGGCTTTTTATTTGAGTTCAGCACAATCTTGACAACCCATCTGTGAAATTTCATCCAATTTTGAGCATTTCTAATTTTCCTGCCTTTTCTCTATTACCATGGCAACAGCGGCCATTTTTTTTGGCCAAAAAATGTGTTCTACTATTTGTATACATCCTTCCTGTGAAGTTTCGTTCAATTTGGAGCACATTTTCCCGCCTTTTTTCTGTTTCCATGGCAACGGCAGCCATTTTGAATTTTTTGGGAATAAAAAATGTGTTCTACTCTTTGTATACATCCTTCCTGTGAAGTTTCGTTCAATTTGGAGCACTTTCAATTTTCCCGCCTTTTTTCCGTTTCCATTGCAACGGCGGCCATTTTGAAATTTTTTGGACCAAAAATGTGTTCTACTATTTGTATACATCCTTCCTGTGAAGTTTCATTGAATTTGGAGCACTTTTAATTTTCCCGCATTTTTTGCGTTGCCATGGCAACGGCGGCCATTTTGAAAATTTAAAGACCCAAATGCACCCCGCGGCATGGGTATTCATCATCCTGTGAAGTTTCATAAAGATCGGACCAATATTCTCTGAGAAAACTTCCGGACAAGTTCAGTGGCGAAGAAGGCGGAATAATAATAATAATAATAATAATAATAATAAGAAACGGTAGTAAAACAATAAGTCTCCCCAAACTTTCTTTGGGAGACTTAATAATAATAAGAAACGGAGCAAAAACAATAAGTCGCCAAATTTCGTTTGGGCGACTTAATAACTAGTGTTCCTATGTTTGGATACAAATATAAAAGTCTCCCAAACCTCCCATGAACACAGGAGATGGCTTTTTAGTTCAGTTCAGCACAATCTTGACAACCCATCTGTGAAATTTCATCCAATTTTGAGCATTTCTATTTTTGTTTGCCTTTTCTCCGTTACCATGGCAACAGCGTCCATTTTGAATTTTTTTTTGCCCAAAAATGTGTTCTACTATTTGTATACATCCTTCCTGTGAAGTTTTGTTCAATTTGGAGCACTTTCAATTTTCCCGCCTTTTTTCTGTTTCCATGGCAACGGCAGCCATTTTGAATTTTTTGGGCCAAAAAATGTGTTCTACTATTTGTATACATCCTCCCTGTGAAGTTTCATTCAATTTGGAGCACTTTTAATTTTCCCGCCTTTTTTCCGTTTCAATGGCAACGGCGGCCATTTTGAAAATTTCAAGTCCCAAATGCACCCCGCGGCATGGGTATCTATCATCCTGTGAAGTTTCATAAGGATCAGACCAATATTCTCCGGGAAAACTTCCGGACAAGTTCAGTGGCGAAGAAGTCGGAAGAATAATAATAATAACAAGTAATAACTGTGTTCGCAAAGCGAAACACAAAAGTTGCCCAAACCTCCCATTGATCAGCATCCCGGCAAATTCCAACTCTCAAAATTAGTTCTACACTTTCTAAACAACCATTATGTAAAATTTCTAGCAGTTTGATAAACTTTGAATTTTCCCGCCTTTTTTCAGTTTCCATGACAACGACCGCCATTTTGAAAATTTTTGACCTAAAAATATCTTTTACACTTCTTGCACATTGTTTCTGTAAATTTTCATGCTGTTTGGAGCACTTTCAATTTTCCCGCCGTTTTTCAGTTTCCATGGCAACGGTGGTCATGTTGATAATTTTTTACCTCAAAACATGTTCTCTACTTCTAACACAACCTGCCTGTAAAATTTCATCCCGTTCGGAGCACTTTTAATTTTCCCGCCTTTTTTTCAGTTTCCATGGCAACGGCGGCCATTTTGAAAATTCCAAGACTGGAATGCACATCTTGGGATGGGGCTCCATCATCATGTGAAGTTTGGTTAAGATTGGACCAAGGGTCTACGAGAATTTGGTGGGACAAGTTCACAGACGGAAGAAAGAGAGGAAGAATAATAATAAGATTAATATCAAGTAATAACTGTGTTCGCAAAGCGAAACACAAAAGTCGCCCAAACCTCCCATGGATCGCCATCCTAACAATATTTATTCTAAAAATATGTTCTACACTTCATACACAACTTTCCTAAAAATTGTATGAGGTTTGGAGCACTTTTAATTTTCCCGCCTTTTTTCAGTTTCCATGGCAACGGCCGCCATTTTGAAAATTTTTCACCTCAAAATATGTTCTACCCTTTATACACAACCTTTCTGTCAAATTTCATGCAATTTGGAGCACTTTCAATTTTCCCGCCTTTTCTCAGTTTCCATGGCAACGGCGGCCATTTTGAAAATTCGCAGACTGAAATGCACATCTTGGGACGAGGTTCCATCATGCTGTGAAGTTTGATTAAGATTAGACCAAGGGTCTCCGAGAATTTGGTGGGACAAGTTCACAGCCGGAAGAAAGAGAGGAAGAATAATAGTAAGAATAATAACTAGATTTCCAATTGCAAGCAATAGCTCATGTCGCCCCTGGCAGCCAATTCCATGCTTCCATCTTGTTCGCAGCGTCAAAATCTACCCAGAAATCAATTTTCGTTGAAATCCGACAAAGTTGAAATTTTGACGTATTTTGGCGACCATCTTGAAAATGGCGGCCTTTTGAAAATTTTTCCATTGCATCTTGTTCGCAGTGTTAAAATCTGCCTAGAAATCAATTTTCATTGAAATCGGACAAAGTTGATATTTTTGTTACGTAAAATGGCGGCCATTTTGATTTTTTTTCGCATAAATTCTTTCCTCTCATCTTATTGAACATTTATGCAAAATATGAACAAATTCTGTAAAACAGTTCCCGAGATATATAATTTTCCATTTTTCAACGTAAAATGGCGGCCATCTTGGAAATGGCGGCCATTTTGAAAATTTTTTCATGGTCATACAAAACTTCACATGGTGGTTCAGGTGTGTGCCAAGTATCAAGTGATTCGGTTCAGGCAAACTATGAGAAGACCTGTGGACAAAATTATTGGAAGTAAAATAATAATAATTAAGAAAGAATAACAAAGAAACGGAACAATAACAATATGTCTCCCCGACTATGTCTGGGGCGACATAATAACTAGTATTAATTGTGTTTGGATGCAAACACAAGAAGTCTCCCAAACGAACTCCCATATCAGAATTCAAAGGCTTTAAATTTTAAACAACCTTCCTGTCAATTGCATGCCATTCTGAGCACTTGGATCTTCCCGCCTTTTTACCGTTTCCATGGCAACGGTCGCCATTTTGAAGTCTTGGACACCGGAACCAAATTGTACACTTGTTAGGCAACCTTCCTGTAAAATGTCATCCAATTCTTGGCATTTTGATTTACCCGCCTTTTTTACCGTTTTCATGGCAACAGTCGCCATCTTTAAGTCTTGGAGACCAGAAGCCAATTCTACACATGTAAGGCAACCTTCTTGTAAAGTTTCATCCAAATCTGAGTACTTTGACTTTCTCGCCCTTTTTTACCATTTCCATGGCACCGGCCACCATTTTGAAGTCTTGGACAGAAGGAGTCTGTTCCACACATGCAAGGCGACCTTCTTGTAAAATTTCATCCAAACCTGAGCACTTTGATTTTCCCGCCTTTTTTACCATTTCCATTGCACCGGTCGATATTTTGAAGTCTTGGAGACCAGAAGTCAATTCTACACACGTAAGGCAACCTTCCTGTAAAATTTCATCCAATTCTGAGCACTTTGATTTTCCCGCCTTTTTTACCGTTTCCATGGCATCGGTCGTGATCTTGAAGTCTTGGAGACCAGAAGCCAAATCTACACATGTAAGGCAACCTTCTTGTAAAATTTCATCCAAATCTGAGTACTTTGACTTTCCCGCCTTTTTTTTACCATTTCCATGGCACCGGCCACCATTTTGAGGTCTTGGACAGAAGGAGTCTATTTCACACGTGCATGGCGACCTTCTTGTAAAATTTCATCCAAATCTGAGCACTTTGATTTTCCCGCCTTTTTTACCGTTTCCATGGCACCGGGCGACATTTTGAAGTCTTGGAGACCAGAAGTCAATTCTACACATGTAAGGCAACCTTCCTGTAAAATTTCATCCAATTCTGAGCACTTTGATTTTCCCGCCTTTTTTTACCATTTCCATGGCACCGGTCGACAATTTGAAAATTCTAAGACTGGAATGCACATTTTGGGATGGGGTTCTATCATCCTGTTAAGTTTGGTTAAGATTGGATCAGTGGTGTCCGAGAAAACTAATGGACAAAGTTGAGGCGGAAAACGGAAGAAAAAGAATAATAACTAGTATTAATTGTGTTTGGATGCAAACACAAGAAGTCTCCCAAACGAACTCCCATATCAGAATTCAAAGGCTTTCGATGAGATCCAAATATTCTAAGGAACCTTCCTGTCAAATTTTAATCAATTGTGGGCACTTTTGGATTTTCCCGCTTTTTTCCTGTTTCCATGGCAACAGGAAGCAATTTAAAGTCTTGGAGACCATAAGCCAATTCTATAGATGTAAGGCAACCTTCCTGTAAAATTTCATCTAATTCTGAGCACTTTGATTTTCCCGCATTTTTTACCATTTCCATGGCACCGGTTGCCATTTTGAAGTCTTTGAGACCAGAGGTCAGTTCTACACATATAAAGCAACCTTCCTGTAATATTTCATCCAATTCTGAGCACTTTGATTTTCCCGCATTTTTTACCATTTCCATGGCACCGGTTGCCATTTTTGAATTCTTGGAGACCAGAAGTCACTTCTACACATGATAGGCAACCTTCCTGTAAAATTTCATCCAATTCTGAGCTCTTTGATTTTCCCGCCTTTTTTACCATTTCCATGGCACCGGTCGACATTTTGAAAATTCCAAGACCAGAAAGGCCATCTAGGCATAGGTATCTATCATCCCACAAAGTTTCAGAAAGTTTGGACCACTGGTGTCCGAGAAACGGGTTGGACAAACTTTTGGCGGAAAACGGAAGAAGAAGAAAAATAATAAAAATAAGAAACACAACAAAAACAATAAGTCTCCCCAAACTTCGTTTGGGAGACTTAATAATAATAATAATAATAATAAAAAGAAACACAGCAAAAACAATAAGTCTCCCCAAACTTCGTTTGGGAGACTTAATAACTAGATTTGCAATTGCATGCAATAGCTGATGTCGCCCCTGGCAGCCAATTTGATGCTTCCATCTTGTTCGCAGCGTCAAAATCTACCTAGAAATCAATTTTCGTTGAAATCGGACAAAGTTGAAATTTTGACTTTTTTCTGGCGGCCATCTTGGAAATGGCGGCCATTTTGAAATTTTTTGCCATTGCATCTTGTTTGCAGTGTCAAAATCTGTCTAGAAATCGATTTTCGTTGAAATCGGACAAAGTTGACATTTTTTTACGTAAAATGGCCGCCATCTTGAAAATGGCGGCCATTTTAATTTTTTTTTCGCATAAATTTTTCCTCTCATCTTATTGAACGCTCATGCAAAATATGAAAATATTCTGTAAAACAGTTCCTGAGATATATAATTTTCCATTTTTCAACGTAAAATGGCGGCCATCTTGAAATTTTTTTCATCGTCATACACAACTTCACATGGTGGTTCAGGTGTGTGCCAAGTATCAAGTGATTCGGTTCAGGCATACTATGAGAAGACCTGTGGACAAAATTATTGGAAGTAAAATAATAATAATAATAATAATAATAAAGAAGCAATAACAAAGAAACGGAACAATAACAATATGTCTCCCCGACTTCGTCTGGGGCGACATAACTAAATTTGCAATTGCAAGCAATAGCTGATGTCGCCCCTGGCAGCCAATTCGATGATTCCATCTTGTTCGCAGCGTCAAAATCTGCCTAGAAATGAATTTTCGTTGAAATCCGACAAAGTTGAAATTTTGACGTAAAATGGCGGCCATTTTGAAAATTTTTTCACCGTTAGGCATAACTTCACATGGTGTTCCAAACTATGTGCAAAGTATCAAGTGATTCTGTTCAGGCAACTCTGAGAACTCGCGTGGACAAATGTTTTCTAGGAAAATAATAATAACAAGTGATGATTGTGTTTGGATGCAAACACAGAAGTCACCCAAACGACCCCCAAATCAGAATTCATGCAATCCTAAAAAATTTTATCCAAATTGGAATTATTTGAATTTCCCACCTTTTACCCGTTTCCATGGGAATGGCGGCCATTTTAAAAAATTTTAAGACCAAAAATCATTTCTTTGCATGGTAAGTAACATTCCTGTAAATTTTCAACAAAATTGGAGCACTTTATATTTCCCGCCTTTTTTCGGTTACCATAGTAGCGGTCACCATTTAAGAAATTCTGACACCATAATTCAATTCCACACATCATATTAACCTCTGTGTCAATCTTTATCCTAATCTGAGCACTTTTAATTTTCCCGCCTTTTTCGGTTAGCATGGCAACGGCCGCAATTTTGGAAATTCTGACACCATAATTCAATTCCACACATCATATAAAACCTCTGTGTCAATTTTCATCCAAATCGGAGCACTTTTATTTTTCCTGCCTTTTTTTCCGTTTCCATGGCAACGGTCGCCATTTTGGTTATTCTGACACCACAATTCAATTCCACACATCATATAAAACCTCTGTATCAATTTTCATCCAATTCCGAGCACTTTTAATTTTCCCGCCTCTTTTCCGTTTCCATGGTAACGGCGGCCATTTTGAACATTCCAAGACGTGATT
The DNA here is from genome assembly GCA_002080025.1 of Modiolus philippinarum. Classification (NCBI taxonomy): domain Eukaryota; kingdom Metazoa; phylum Mollusca; class Bivalvia; order Mytilida; family Modiolidae; genus Modiolus; species Modiolus philippinarum. The sequence continues at coordinate 4,848 of MJUU01035619.1, read as the reverse complement.
GCACATCTAGGCATGGGTATCTTGCATGGGGTCAAGTTTCATTAAGTTTGGTCCATCCATCTCCGAGAAAATGGTCGGACAAAGTTTATCCGAGCACTTTTATTTTTCCTGCCTTTTTTCCGTTTCCCTGGCAACGGTTGCCATTTTGGAAATTCTGACACCATAATTCAATTCCACACATCAAATACAACCTCGGTGTCAATTTTCATCCAACATGTCCAAATCCGAGCACTTTTAATTTTCCCGTCTTTTTTTCCGTTTCCATGGCAACGGTCGCCATTTTGGTTATTCTGACACCACAATTCAATTCCACACATCATATAAAACCTCTGTATCAATTTTCATCCAATTCCGAGCACTTTTAATTTTCCCGCCTCTTTTCCGTTTCCATGGTAACGGCGGCCATTTTGAACATTCCAAGACGTGATTGCACATCTAGGCATGGGTATCTTGCATGGGGTCAAGTTTCATTAAGTTTGGTCCATCCATCTCCGAGAAAATGGTCGGACAAAGTTTATCCGAGCACTTTTAATTTTCCCGCCTTTTTTCCGTTTCCATGGCAACGGTCGCCATTTTGGAAATTCTGACACCATAATTCAATTCCACACATCATATACAACCTCTGTATCAATTTTCATCCAAATCGGAGCACTTTTAATTTTCCCGCCTTTTTTCCGTTTCCATGGTAACGGCGGCCATTTTGAAAATTCCAAGACTTGATTGCACATCTAGGCATAGGTATCTTGCATGGGGTCAAGTTTCATTAAGTTTGGTCTATCCGAGAAAATGGCCGGACAAAGTTTATGCGGAGAAGAATAATAATAAGAATAATAATAAGAAACGGAGTAAAAACAATAAGTCACCAAACTTCGTTTGGGCGACTTAATAATAAGAAACGGAGCAAAAACAATAAGTCGCCAAACTACGTTTGGTCGACTTAATAAGAATAATAATAATAATAAGAAACGTTAGTTAAACAATAAGTCTCCCCAAACTCCGTTTGGGAGATTTAATAATAATAATAATAAGAAGAAGAAGAAGAAACGGAGCAAAAACAATGAGTCGCCAAACTTCGTTTGGGCGACTTAATAAAAACAATAAGTCGCCAAATTTCGTTTGGGCGACTTAATAATAATAATAATAAGAAACACGGCAAAAACAATAAGTCTCCCCAAACTTCGTTTGGGAGACATAAAAACTTCGTTTGGAAGACTTAATAATAATAATAATAATAATAAGAATAATAATAATAAGAAGAAGCGGAGCAAAAACAATAAGTCTCCACAAACTTCGTTTGGGAGACTTAATAACTGTGTTCGCAAAGCGAAACACAAAAGTCGCCCAAACCTCCCATGGATCGCCATCCTAACAAATTTTTTACCTGAAAATATGTTCTACCCTTCATACACAACCTTTCTGTCAAATTTCATCTAATTTGGAGCACTTTTAATTTTCCCACCTTTTTAAAAGGTCATGTGAGCTATTGCCATCACTTGGCGTCCGTCGTCGTCGTCGTCCGTCCGTCCGTCCGTCGTCCATCGTTAAAGATCCACTTCTCTGAAACCACTGGGCCAATTGCAACCAAATTTTGTCACAATAGTCCTTGGGTGGTGTAAATGAAAAATTGTGTCCGACATGTCCGTGCGTAATCCAAGATGGCCGCCAGTGGGATCCATTGATTAACATTGGACCCTATGTGAAATTTTAATATTTTTTTTCTAGTCGGATTTTGATGCAGTTTTTTTCATTGGATTCCTTATGAAAAATAAACATGGCGCACAACTATCAGATTTTGGATAACTATTTCCCTTTCCGAGCTATAAGGGGTCAAACGGGGCCAAAGTCGCACTTTTACAAAGTACCTCAAATTTTTACTTTACATCGGATTTTGATGGGGTTTCTTTCTTTGGATTCGTCTTCACATGAGCTTTCAGTGGTGTGTCAACGGATTTTGCGTAGCTCTTACCGTTTCCGAGTTATAAGGGGCCTAAGGGGGCCAAAATCACACTTTTACAAAGTACCTCAATTTTTTATTCTTCATCGGATTTTGATGGGGCTTCTTTCTTTGGATTCCTCTTGACATTAGCTTTCGGTATTGTGTCGCCGGATTTCGCGTAGCTTGAACTGTTTTCGAGCTATGAGGGGCCTAAGGGGGCCAAAAGCGCACTTTTACAAAGTACCTCAATTTTTTATTTTTCATCGGATTTTGATGGGGTTTCTTTCTTTGGATTCCTCTCTTGACATGAGCTTTCGGTAGTATGTCAACGGATTTTGCGTAGCTTTTACCGTTTCCAAGCTACAAGGCGTCTTAGGGGGACCAAAATCGCACTTTAACAAAGTACCTCAATTTGAAGCTGAAAATTGTATCTGACATGTCAGCGCGTAATCCAAGATGGCCGGCAATAGGGTCCATTGATTAACATTAGACCCTATGGCAAATACATTCAACAATCAACTCCTCTGAAACAAATTAGCCAATTGCAACCAAACTTTGTCATAATAGTCCTTGGGTGGTGGTAAGTAAAAAATCTTTCTGACACGTCCCTGCATAATCCAAGCTAATCGCCAGCAGTCCCATTGATTAACTTTAGACCACATAGGAAATTTATTTAAAAATCAATGTTATTGCATGGATGTACCACTGCTATATACAGGTGAGCTTTACAGGCTCCTGGGAGTCTCTAGTTTCAGTTTCCATGGCAACGGTGGCCATTTTGAAAATTCCAAGACTGGAATGCACATCTTGGGATGGGGTTCCATCTTCCTGTGAAGTTTGGTAAAGATGGGACCAATGGTCTTTGAGAACCAGGTGGGACAAGTTCATGGCGGAAGAAAAAGAGGAACAATTATAACAAGTAATAACTGTGATCGCAAAGCAAAACACAAAAGTCGCCCAAACCTCCAATGGATCGCCATCATAACAAATTCTTTATTCTAAAAATATGTTGTACACTTCAAAAAAAACCTTCCTGTCAAATTTCATGAGATTTGGAGCACTTTTAACTTTCCCGTCTTTTTCAGTTTCCATGGCAACGGTCGCCATTTTGAAATTTTCAACCTCAAAATATGTTTACTCTTCCTACACAACCTTCCTATAAAATTAAATGCAATTTGGAGCACTTTTAATTTTCCCGCCTTTTTTCAGTTTCCATGGCAACGGCGGCCATTTTGAAAATTCCAAGACTGAAATGCACATCTTCATGATCTTGGGACGGGGTTCCATCATCCTGTGAAGTTTTGTTAAGATTGGACCAATGGTCTTTGAGAACTAGGTGGGACAAGTTCACGGCGGAAGAAAAGAGAGGAAGAATAATAATAACTAGATTTGCAATTGCGAGCAATAGCTGATGTCACCCCTGACAACCAATTTGATGATTCCATCATGTTTGCAGCGCCAAAAGCTACCTAAAAATCAATTTTCGTTGAAATCCGATAACGTTGAAATTTTGAGTATTATGGCGGCCATCTTGGAATTTGGGGCGATTTTGAAAATAAAAATATTTAAACGCACATCTTCATATGGTGTTCCAACTTTGTGTCAAGTTTCATGAACTTCTGATCATGCATCACTGAGTAATAGACCGGGCAACTTTAGGCTGGAATAATAATAATAATAGTAATAACAAGTAATAACTGTGTTCGCAAAGCGAAACACAAAAGTCGCCCAAACCTCCCATGGATCGCCATCCTAACAAATTGTTTACCTTAAAATATGTTCTACCCTTAATACACATCCTTTCTGTCAAATTTCCGGAACCAAATTGTACACTTGTTAGGCAACCTTCCTGTAAAATGTCATCCAATTCATGGCATTTTGATTTATGCGCCTTTTTTACCGTTTCCATGGCATCGGTCGCAATCTTGAAGTCTTGGAGACCAGAAGACAATTCTACACATGTAAGGCAACCTTCTTGTAAAGTTTCATCCAAATCTGAGTACTTTGACTTTCCCGCCTTTTTTTACCATTTCCATGGCACCGGCCATGGCACCGGCCATCATTTTGAAGTCATGGACAGAAGGAGTCTGTTCCACAATGCAAGGAGACCTTCTTGTAAAATTTCATCCAAATCTGAGCACTTTGATTTTCCCGCCTTTTTTACCATTTTAATGGCACTGATCGACAATTTGAAGTCTTGGAGACCAGAAGTCAATTCTACACACGTAAGGCAACCTTCCTGTAAAATTTCATCCACTTCTGAGCACTTTGATTTTCCCGCCTTTTTTACCGTTTCCATGGCATCGGTCGCCATCTTGAAGTCTTGGAGACCAGAAGCCAATTCTACACATGTAAGGCAACCTTCTTGTACAGTTTCATCCAAATCTGAGTACTTTGACTTTCCCGCCTTTTTTTTACCATTTCCATGGCACCGGCCACCATTTTGAGGTCTTGGACAGAAGGAGTCTATTTCACACGTGCAAGGCGACCTTCTTGTAAAATTTCATCCAAATCTGAGCACTTTGATTTTCCCGCCTTTTTTACCATTCCATGGCACCGGTCGACATTTTGAAGTCTTGGAGACCAGAAATCAATTCTGCACATGTAAGGCAACCTTCCTGTAAAATTTCATCCAATTCTGAGCACTTTGATTTTCCCGCCTTTTTTACCATTTCCATGGCACCGGTCGACATTTTGAAGTCTTGGAGACCAGAAGTCAATTCTACACATGTAAGGCGACCTACCAGTAAAATTTCATCCAATTCTGAGCAATTTGATTTTCCCGCCTTTTTTACCATTTCCATGGCACCGGTCGACATTTTGAAAATTCTAAGACTGAAATGCACATCTTGGGATGGGGTTCTGTCATCCTGTGAAGTTTGGTTAAGATTGGATTAGTGGTGTCCGAGAAA
>MJUU01035618.1:77262-87913 GCA_002080025.1 Modiolus philippinarum | reverse complement strand
GGCATAGTACCAAGATAAACTAGATAAACATGGTGGTAATAGTCCTCATTGTCCAAAAAAGCTTTAGTTGTCCTTTAATTTTCTACCGGATTAGGCATGCTCAACATTGTAGGCGTCTTATAAGAAGGAAATGGGTGGTTACTCTACATGTGCACCTGATCTCTCCCATAGCTTAATACTGGGTTCTTGTTGGTCATCTGTATGTGTGTTTTCTTTTTTTTTCTGATGTCCTTGTATCTACGTGGGTCTTATGTCGCCATTGTCTTTAGATTATTACTTATAGCAAATCATTTCAGATTCTTTATTGCTACATAAATACGAAAATTCTAGTAGTTCAGTTAGAGATGAATTTGTATACAACTATAAATATATATAAATATATGAATAGAACTGTTTTGATTGATAAAATATTCCATGTTTTCATTTGACAACATCAAACGATGGATAAAATTGAAAATAATTTAAAAATTTTCTAAAAGCTTTTTGAAATTCATACAAAACCTTATGTAAGAAAATCAAGTAAATATTCATCATTATTGGACATTAATTGACACAGTTTATTAATTAATTAATTAATTAATTAATTGACTTGTCTGTTTTCTAGTTAGTTCACTTTATGTCTATGGGAGTCTAGGATGATGTTTATTTCGCTGAACTTGATTACTCTTTATTTACGGGCCAACTCCGACCTGCCGTTGGTTGTGGGGTTTCCTCAACGTTCACTGAAGATCTTATGGTGGCTTTGAGTTGTTATTACTCCCCTTTGGATCGTTGTCTCTTTGACACATTCCCCGTTTCCATTCTTTTCCTATAATTGTAACTAGTTGTCCGTTACATTCATATCATACAGGGAATATAAAAATACCGAAATTAATGTAAATTTAATTTCTGCATATTATGCCTATCGACAATTATGTCTCACGTCTCTCCAGTGTAGAACAAAACATAGCTTTGCAGACGGGAGCTACTCCTTATAAACATGAAACTAGATATTGCAAATTAACAAAAAAATCAGTTTTCGAGACAGCACCGAAGTGCTAAATACTGGGTTAGTTATACCCTTTGGGACTTGCAGTCCGACAGCAGTGGAATCGACTCAGTGGTTGGAAATCCCAAAATAACGCAGTTAATGTAAATTTTGATTCTGCATATCACCATTTCGACAAATTTTGTTTCATCAGTTCGGATCAAATCAAAATATTCAGAAGACCACAATACAAATCTTGTATCTTCTGATGGAGAACAAATAACCGTAAAGATGTAAATGGAAACCCAAAATCCCCAAAGGACAGAGCTATGTTAGAAGGAGGGTATCCATAATTTTAAGCATTTTTTTTAAATTAGAATATTGTTAGTTTATTAGGCATTTTTGGTGTAATTCAGAAAATATTTTTTTTAAATATCACTTTTACTTAAAATTTTCAGACCATCCTCAATCTACTGCTGGTCATTGGCATTATGGATCTTAGTCAGTCTCTGTTACCACTACATGGCTATTGTTATCAATGTAACCGTGGAAAGTATACTTGTGCTTGTATGGAAAATATGTAATTTAAACGTTCTGTTAATATGATTTCATTGAAACATTCATTCTAACATATACTTTTTAAGGTGTGTTCTGAAAACATTATGATTTGATGATTAACAAACATTGCACAACTTCAATTTATTATTGTTGTAACTTGCTTAGTTAAATTTGAACGGCTTAATTTTTTCAGCATTTTCTTTTAATTAAAACAATAAATTTATGATATTTTCGAATAATCCACATTTTTCATGTTTTATTGGATAGTCAACAACTGATTGTTGATTAAAATGATATATTGGATAGAAATTTTATTCCGTAATCGGGTAGTGATTGCCTTTCTTTTGAAAATTGGAATATAATATAAAATGATACAATGATAGAATATGAATCCTTCAAACGTGTAAGGATATCTATACGGAAATTGTAATTGTAGGTGTCTTTTCAATGATCGGTGTAAACAAATTTTAAAAAATGTTTTAAAGAAGGGTTGTGGTTTGTTTTATTTTCGTTCTCGATAGAAATTTGAAGAATATTTTACTTCAGAAAAGTTTGGGTATTGTTTCAATGGCAGCGGTAGCTTCTTCCTGTGAGGATTTAAGAACCTGGTGTTAAATGTCTTTGAGAATATTGAAAAACCTTAAAAATATCATTTTATAGTACATCCCGACCATATTTGAGATCCAAATGCATCCCTTTGATTTTGGTTGAACATGTATAGTTTGCACATTTAAAAATATGGGGCTAATCTTCGAAAAGTAGTAAAGCTCTGGGGCTAATTGTCTTTGACATCTGCTTCGCACAAGGCAATTGCGACGAGAAGGAAGGGGAAGCAAAATGATATCTTGTAGAACACAAAAATCACGGACACGTCATATAAACAGAAACAATGCAAACTTTTTTCCTAATATTATATTGCACTTTCTATGCAACTTTCCTGAAAAATTTCATGCAATTGGAAGAACTTTAAATTTTATCGCCTTTCCAGTTTGCATGACAACGAAAGTTCTCAGACTGAAATACACCTCTTGGACTGTAGATTATTCTTCTTAAGAAAACAGGTTAACAACTTCATTAACGGAAAAGCTACAGAATGTGTCTATAAGAAATTGATGCCCCGCCAATTTATTACAACTGATAACAGATATCACAAGTCAATTTTGCATAAAATATGTTCCCTGTCAATAATTATGATGGAATCATGATGTACTTTAACAGATAATGGATAAATAAATATTACAGATGGGTTTTGCTTTAAAGAATGGACCTTAACAACAATATCAAAACTAAACTCACTGAAGGTCATGTTATATAACAAGTAAGAACTTTGTTGACAGAGTGCAACACACAAGTCTCCCATACGAATTCCAATAACAGGCAAGCAGCCTGTCAAACTTGAAGACGAAAAGCATTACTCTACTGCTTAGTAACCGTTTTGTAAAGTTTCACCAAGTTTATATCACTTTTAATTTTTCCTCCGTTTTTTCTCCTACATTGAAATAATCTTTTTTAGACACACTATGCAACCTTTCTGTAAACCTTCATTAAATTCCAAGAATTTTGAATTTTCCCGATTTCTTCAGTTTACATGGCAACATTTGCCATTTGGAATTTCTGATATCAGATGGCACATCTTCTCATGAATTTTACCATCAGGTGAACTTTTATTAAGTTCAGTCATGGTCTCCGAAATATCTGGCGGACAGGAATTTTAGGGCGGAAGAATAAGAAAAATTGAGCAAAAACAATACGACACATCTTCTCATAAATCTGTTACATCAGGAATAGTTTCTTTAAGTTCAAGTCATTGGTCTCCAAGATATCTGTCGGACAAGAATTTTTAGAGCGGAAGAATAAGAAAAACTAAGTAAAAAGTCTTTTAACTTCAACTCAGCGCAGCAGCAAACCGTTATAGCAAAGCCCAATGCAGCAGCAAGCTGATATACTCCAGTGTAGCACAGCAGTAAGCCAATACTGTAAACCGGGAAATTTTCGCGCCGTCTTTATTTCACGGTAAATTGACAGGATTTTTGTTCGCGCAGTTTTGAATTCGCTCTACCAAATTGATGAACATTGACTTCAATAATATGCAAATATATTCGCGCCGTTTTATTTTCGCGCTTCCATTCCAAACGCGAAAATAAGACTGCCGCGAAAATTTCCCGGTTTACAGTATAACATAGCGCAGCAGCAAAGCCCTTTTATCACAGCGCAGTGCAGCAGCAAGCTGATATACCAAAACGCAGCAATTCAACCTTCTATATAACGCAACAGCAGCAGCAGAAGCTCCATAACCCTAGCGTAGCAACAGGAACAGAAACTCAATAACCCTAGCAACAGAAGGCCCATAACCTTAGTGCAGCAGCAGTAGCAATATAATGAAATGAGCAAGCGAGCTCTGCCCAAAACGTACTCGCGCGTCGTGTTAGCATACTCGTGAGCAAAAACATTAACTCGTAAGCAGCATTACCGAATCATGAGTTATCTTTCCTAAATCTAGGTGAAATCGACAAACTAAGGACACACGAGACCAAAGCTTCACCAATAAAATCACCTTGGACAGGTGATGACAAACCCAAAAGCCAAATCAAAGCAGAAGGCGAGACCTAGGAAAGTACCTTCGATAGAAGTAGAGTGACACAGTAGCTTAAGGCGAGACTTTTAACAATAACGTAGACAGGGTTAGGGCGAGACCATTGACAATACCTTACACAGGATTAGGGGGAAGCCAATGATTGTACTATTGTAACAATAGCTCCAAGACCAACCGAAGCCATAGAATGCACTATTAGAACAATAGCTCCTCGATAAATCCGACGCCATAGAATATACTATTACATTAGCAACTCCACCAATCCAAAGCCATAGAATATACTTAGAACAATTGCTAATTAAAATTTGTCTACCTTTGAGCTGTGTTTATAATGTTTACGACTTATTTACATCTATGCCACAATTTAATACAACAATGATGGTGAGAAGTTTTGCTATTTATTTATTAAGATAGCGTTTCATTTATAGATTTAGCAAAGTCACTTTTAGGAATATTAATCAAGTTGAAACAGGTTTAAAGTTGGTTTTGAATAGTTGATGCCTTCTTCCCCACTTTTAAATATGCCTGAAAAAAACTAGAGAAACTAAAACAGTAGAATTTTCTCTTTTTTGCAGAAGGGTTATTTAACATTACACAGTATTCCATTTGATATCAATTTATGGCTTGAAATTCGAGTACAATTCAACAACAATGGTACTACTCCTGAAAGGTCTTTGAAATAATGTACTCATGCCACAACATACGACCGTGGTTACAATTTAACCTGATTCATTCAATACTTTAGCATCTTGTTTTGAAATAAATTTGCGTGAAACTTCAATTTAAGAAAGATGATTCATCACTTTAGGTAGTAGCAACTCTGACAACCGTTTTTTTTTTTTTATATCACGATAAGTCTGCAATCAATTGGTTTCTAATTTTTCGATTCTTTTTTAACTGTTCAATAACAAAATACCGAAGTTACTGTTATTTTTTTCCTGCATATGCGCATTTCGACAGGTTATGTCTCATCAGTGCAGATAATACCAAATCATTCGGAAGTCCAATCACCAAAAATGTGTAAATTGAAATTGACACTCTCCACGTTGCAAAACCCAAAACAAAACATTTTATAATCTTGATGACCGTTTACTTAATCATTCCTCATGAGTTCTGTATTTTGCATGGTTGAGAATCAATTAATATCTCGTGCTTCTTCAGGAAAAACTTGTTTACATTGTGAAATTCGTTTCAGAGTTGCTTTTTATTCTGAACAAAGGCCCAAAAGTCAGATTATATACACAACTGACTGATTTGTTAGAGGTTTATTCAAAAGAAGAAAGTATTAAAGATGGAAGGAGCAAGTAGGATACTGAATTTCAATATGCACTTGAAAATGGGAGAAATTGGAAGGAGCATGGAACACTATCCCCAGTGATTATGTTCTTCAACTACAAATAATAAACTTCAATGGTTCGCTATCAGGCTTTCCATATTATCACCCGACATTCCCGTATAACAGAGTAATCCCATATCAACCACCTTGGGACGTCCACTGAGCAATAATTCAGCTATATCAGTACGAGACTAAATAAATAAATTCAAAAAATTCTAAAATAAAACAAAAAGGTAAAGGGGACAAAAAAAGCAACGAGCTTTGATTGTCACTTGAACATGGAAGATATTAGTAGGGGCAGGAAATTTATCTTCTATACGACTCCCAGTGAGTCTGCTGTCCCTGGAAAAATATATAAGAAGTCTATTCCCCATGTGTAGCGCGGCGTTTCTCCACAATTGTACGTCTACAATGTTTTGCTTTCAAGCTTTCCATGTTATGACCTAACTACCAGCATAGACAGGTCATGCGGTTCCCTCACCTGGTAAAGCGTCCGAAAGCTCTTGAAAACCTATTCAGGTGCTAGATCCTATTTATTGCATTTTCAATAAATAACAAAATACCGAAGTTACTGTTAATTTATTTTCTGCATATGCGCATTTCGACAACGTATGTCTCATCAGTGCAGATCAAAACCAAACCATTTGGAAGTTCATTAATCGAAAAACATGTTAAAGCTGATAGAGATCAAGTTATGGTCACCTCCCACCTCATCAGTTTAAATGAAAATGTTTCAATAACCAATTATTCAACTTTGTATAGACCCTAGGTTTCTATTAAATAAAGGAAATGTAATAAATATATGGTTATTCCACTATGAAACAAATTGTGTACTTTCTTAATAATCACAAGAGGAATCAGCTCGCAGAGATTTAAACCGAAATACATCTATTATTTTTGGAGACGTTTAGCGAGGGGATCAACGCTTTTAATAGAAAGCCCTTGCAGCGTTTTAGGGAATGGTCATATCAGCGACTGTTAGAAGAAGTATTATGAATACAGATGCTTTGATATTGATTTCGTTTTTGAAAAATTTATTTCTTATTACATTTTTAGACCAGCGATCTTACAATTTACAATTCAGAAGGTTGGCATGTAGTCTTCTACATCATGGTTACCGCTCGTCAAGTTATTTAGTGGTTATTTCTTGGCATTTTTTGTCTTCGTTCGATGAGTTGAAGAACATACAGAATTCCTTGATGTATTCATTTTTATAATTTAGATTGTATCCCATATTTCTATGATGGAAAAAATAGTGTCCGATGTGATTATTTGACATTTCACAATATTACTGACAAAACTATTTTTTTGACATGCAATTTGAGAACAAACACACAATAAAATTAATTAATATTGATTAATAGAAATTCCATAGTTTTAAAGACAATGCTAGTTAGATTTTAAAATTGATATTTTGCCAATGTTTTCTTTAGAAGAGATCAACAACTGGATACAGGTGGTTGTCCTTTTGTTCAATAGATCGAAAATGTATCTGCATAATTAAAGGATAATTTTGAAGTAGATCTTCACATAAAGTAAGTCCAATCATATGCAATGACAGATGTTTACTTTTTATATCAAGATATGTTTACCTTTAATAACCCTTTAATTTTATATTCAATAACTACACGGATAAGAAATATTTTTCAAATTTCAAATTTAAAAAAAAAAATTGAAAGTTACTAAATTTTAATCTATTTTTTATGGAAAAAAGAAACTTTGCACTGATTCTAAATATCATAAAATAAAAAAAAACAATATATTGAACCAAAATCTGTGATATTCAAACTTAAAGTCCTTTTCTGCACAACTGAATTGACCAGTCACAACACTCAATGCCGAAAATTGAAATAAAAAATTGGTAGCCAGTTTGACAAGCAGTTTTATCGATGCTTTTGCGATTCAATTCTGCTTTTTAGTGCCATAAATCTGCATTTGATGAAACTTCAACATAAGCATTCTGCACATTTGCATTTGGGTACTTCAAATTGTCAGGGAAAGTGCTGAAAACTTGTGATGAGCCCTAAATATCGGGTAAGGTCAAATGTTGACTTTGTTTCAAGGCAAATACTGGTTCATTTTGCTGATACCTTCCTTCGGATACGGGTTTGAAACTAATTAAAGTTTTGTGGTCCGAAAATCGTGCAACATTTTTGAAGTAATCTTGGACGCCTGAAACCTACTACACATGTCAGGAAACAGGCTAGTAAGGTGTTCACTTTTTGTGTTTATGCTCGGAAATCTGATTTTTTTATGTTTCCAAAAGTGATGAAATTGTTGAAAATGTGTCAATTTTAAGACTGTATCTTATCTACATCTAACAAAAAAACGTTTGTTGACGTCATTTATCCATGATCGGGAACCAACGATTCAAACCACCAACTTGGACCTTTCTTAAACACTGTTGATAGTCAGACAAGATATTCTTAATGGGTAAAAATGTTTTCTGACTTGTTAAATGTCAGAATAATCCAATTACCCTAAAAGAAAATGCGGGAAGCATTTGACATTGGCATTTAGAAAAATGTGCGAAAATACGGACATGTTTCGAACGCCCGAAAAAATATCGATATAAATCCAGAAACAAAATCAGTATTGCTGTCTATGTGTTCTATGATGATTATGAAAAATATCTTAAGAATACCCAGTTGAATTAAAGAATTATTGCAGTTTTACCATTGCACAGTTTCTTTTTTCCGTTAGTATATGAATAAAGAAAGCCATAAGTGTTTGATCTGAAGTAAGGAGAGAAAGTTGTCGAAATTGCCATATGCAGAAACTTATCTAATAGGAACTTGGGTAGTAAGTTTCTATTACTAAGGGGCCGATGTCTCTTCTGTAAGACGGTTAGTCCACGAGGGAATTAAAAAAAAACCAGTGGCAATCACATCATTGATGAGTATAAAAATAATTTTATCTGAAAACTTGCAAAATATAAAGTTAAGAAAATTTGATCTCCCCTTTCAATTGCTCTGTCATTAACTGAGATTAGCTTTCCATTAAGATCCTTTTTTTTTTCGTTTGCAATTAAAATTACCCAATCTTATCTCAGTACTGACAAACTCAAAAGCCAAGAGAAGTATTGTCTGTGTGATGCCAAGCACATAATGTGAAGTTGAATACATATTTCTTTACTACGTGTTTTCAATGATGCTGGTTGCTAAGGTTCTCACTGCGTGTCTTTAATGCTGTACAATACACTTTAAAGCACTAGTGCACTGTTTTTAGAGTTAAATAAAGGTGTTTAAACCCCCTTTTTTATATAACATGTATAAGCGGTGGGTCTCGTTAGTGGTCATCCTCGTGTGTTTTGCAGATTTCAATACTGTATTTTGTCATACATTGTGTTGGACCATACAACCTATTTATTGCACGCATTGACCGATCATTTTTATGATCTAATGCTTTATGAAATATCAACAATGGTTTTAGTTGTCAAGGATCTAAGATTCGAACAACTATCATGAGTGATTTAATTAATACTTTGCAAAATCACTATGTGCGAATTTCCCTTGATTAAATTTTCTATTTTCATGATGTTCAATTTCACATCTTGTATTAAGTTCTTACGTGTTTTTCGATTTCAACTCTTGTCACAGAGATGAATTATTATTCATTCGATTAATTATTTGCTGTTGCCTATTCCGATTTCAAGCAAAGGAACAACGCTTTTATTGTTGTTCTTCACAATGAAGTCACCATGAGACCTTCAACAATGAGCTTTGCTCATACCTCATAGCAAGTTCAGAACGGCCCCTAGCACCGGTTTGAGTGGAATTCTTTTCTATATGTTGAACAACGCTACATCCATGTCTTTCCTGGTCATGAATGCGGGGGTTGTCAACAAATATTAATTCAACTGGCAAAGTGCTTTTACAATCACTGTCATCCGTTTCCCGACAAACACACTAGTGTCTTTAGCTAGTGGACGATTACAACATATCGATAAACACAGGGCACTCATCAACTCGATTGTAAGAGGACTTTGCTTTATAAAATAGTAAGATGCGGGCATTTTAAACAGGTGATCAGATTTTTATTTCGAAATTAAAAAAATAAATTTGAAAGTATGATAGTATATCCATATGAGAAATTCTCTCACGAACAAGTACAACATAACTGAAATATATAGAAAGAATACATCTCTCGCACGGGGAATCTTTCTACGGACTCCACACTGCAGGAGATACAAACTTCAGTCGTAAATGATGAATAAAATTAATTAAACTGACAAAATGCTCCTACATTCACTGTCGTCCGTTTCCCGACAGAAGCACTAGTGTATTAAGCTAGTGGACGATTACAACATATAGACAAACACAGGGTACTCATCAAGTCTCGAACAGGGAATCTTTTTTACGGACTCCACATTCCAGTCGTAAATGGTGAATAAAATGATATGTAGTAAATGTACATGAGACAAAGTCTCTACAAATACATTGTAAAACCAAGCAAAGGAACAACGCTTTCATTTTGTTCTTCATATTGAAGTCATCATATGTCTTTCAACAATGAGGTTTGCTCATACCTCATAGTAAGTTCAAGACGACCCCTAGCACCGGTTTGAGTGGAATTATATGCTAATTGTCGAACAACTCTACATCCATGTCTTTTCTGGTCATGAATGCGGAGTTGTCGAACTGGCAAAGCGCTCTTACAATCACTGTCATCCGTTTCCCGACAAAAACACTAGTGTCTTAAGCTAGTGGACGATTACAACCTATAGACTTAGACAGGGTACTTATCAAGTCGATTGTAAGAAGACTTCGCATTATGAATTAGTAAGATGCGGGCATTTTAAACAGGTGGTCAGATTTTCATTTTGAAATTACAAAATTAAATGCCAAAATATGAAAGTATGAAAGTATATCCATATGAGAAATTCTCTCACGAATAAGTACACCATAACTGAAATATATAGAGAGCATACATCTCTCGCACGGGGAATCTATTTACGGACTCCACAATAGAATTATGTTTCGGTATCCAGTGAAAAGCTTTATTCCCAATCTCTGACAGTCAATTGACCTTCAGTTAAAAAATATTCTAGCTTTTAGTTTTGCTTTGCTTTTTTTGTTATTTTTTTGTTTGTATTTTTTTAATTTGATTTGTTTCAAAAACAAATTCCAGCTTTTTGTTTTGCATTGGTTTTTTTTTTTTAATTTTTGCTATGGTATTTTTTTTTTTTTTTTTTTTT
>MJUU01035618.1:25924-55308 GCA_002080025.1 Modiolus philippinarum | reverse complement strand
TTTCAACATCAGTTTTGAAGTCGCCACAGCATTGCAAACATTTCATCAATTTACACTTAACCTTCATCTTCTATAGTTTTGGAAATAAAAGATGAAAAATAAGAAAATTTTAAAAATTCGGTGAAAAAAAAGGCAATAACTCCTACAAGGGTTTATGGATTTTCTTCAAAATTTCAGGGTGAGTAGATCTTGATATGCTGAACATTTTTTTCAATTAACACTTGACCTCTATCTGTTACACTTTTTGAAATAAAAAATAAAAAATGCATAAATTTTAAAAATTTTACGGAAAAAGGGCTATAACTCTAAGACGGTTTTCCGATTTTCTTCAAAATTGCAGGGCAGATAGTTCTCGTCATTCTGAACAATTCTATCCAGTCAGATTTTTGATATCTGCAACAGTTTTGAAGTTATTTGCCAAAAACAGCAATTTATCCCTATGTTCTATTTTTAGTAACATCGGCCATGTTGTTTGGTCCTCGGACTAACCGAACACATTTTTTTAAACTACATACCCTGGTGATGACCCAGACCAAGTTTGGAGTAAATTGGCCCAGTGGTTTCAGAGGAGAAGATTTTTGAAGAAAAGTTTACGACGGACGATGAACGCCAAGTGATGGCAAAAGCTAAACCTGGCATAGCCAGGTGAGCTACAAATGACATTTCATATGCATTCAATTACGGTTTTACAATATGATGGCAAGGCATGTATAAAACATACCACAATATCCCTAAAAAAATCGATACATTGAAATGTTCCTAATCTCTTTTCCTTTTCAGCAAAAGAGCATCCCTGACCAAGCAGTATTTTAGGACCTGTTTCCTGTTTATATCGATGTCAATATATCAATCATGCATGGCATACTTTGAACACTGAAATAAACACTTAATACACCGGATAAGTACATTTTCAAAAGGATAAGTATATTAATCTGCTAAAAGGCCTTAAATAGCAATAAAATAACATACCAAGTCATTTTAACAGGTCAATTATATTTTATGGTCTTCCAAACGTTTAGTTTTATCTGCACTGAAGAGACATACGTTGTCGAAATGCGCATACGCAGAAATTAAATTCACAGTAACTTCGGTATTTAGTTATTTATATTCATAAAAAGAATATTTCAGATAGAAAAATATCCAAACTGCTCGATTAGTTGCCCATGTCAGGGTAATATTTCAGAAAGTCAAAATCTTGTCACAGCTACATTTCTGATAATTCATGTATGACAATAAAAACGCATTAGAATGTTATATTTTACGAAAGGATATGGAGTAAATGAACACGAGAAATTAACATGTATATATCTGGTATGAATCTCTGACCACTAATCATTTAAACCGCAAACGATTTTTGGGATTTTTTTCTTTTTTTTTACACTACTCTGCAATAAAGGAAGACAGATGTAAAATTCTTTGCATAGAAACATCAGATATCATGCATCGTTATCTTTAAGTCCCCGAGGGTATTCACCAGCCCAGTAGTCAGTACTTCGGTGCTGCCCCGAGAGCCGATTCTATTTGAAACCTTACCATATCTAGATTTTTGTAAATTTTGTTGAAAACTAAGGGGTATCTCCCTCATACAAAGCTCTGTCCTTAACTGATTTTGGCTTTACATTTAGATCATATTGGATATTTGCTCTCTATCAGTTTTTAAACATCATTGAGTTAAGGGTCTTCCAGACGTTTAAATTGTATCATCTGCACTGAAGAGACGTAAGAAAAGTCGAAATGCGCATATGCAGACAATAAATTCACAGTAACTTCAGGATAAATGATTTCACACAAGTCCTTGCAGTTCATATCACATGCACAAAATGCACAAACAAAACATATATGATATAAACATAGAATAAGAATTCAAAATAATAGAATAGAAAATAACGGCAAGAAGCATGATTTTATCAGGTTGTATATCCTAGTGAGACATTTGTACTAATAACCAATACACTCACCTGAGCAATTCATTGTCATTTGAATCCATTCCGAAGTTAAGTTATCATCAGCGTCAACTATATCGACAGCGAACGATGCTTTCTGAATAAATGGTAAAACTAACCTTCGGTTCTCACTGCAGTTACACATAACTGGTAATGCCCTAATAAAATATATGTGACTAAAACATTAAAATATGCTATTCAATACACGCTCTTCGTTTAAAAATTCTTGCAGTCAATTCATTAATTCCTGTAAAATAGAGAACTGGATTGCTCACTGATTTGAATCACGACATGAATAAAATGATTGTTTTCCTTCTAGATAATATAATGAAAAGGATTTCATCAAACACAAGGATAAAGAAAAGTGGCAGGGTATTTCAGCTGTTTATTGCAAAGTAAGATAATTTCCAAGTTTATGATATTTGATTCTCTAATTTGTAGCAATTTCAATCGACAACTGACCGAAGTGAAAAAAAATATTGCTCCTCTCCATAGATAATACAACCAACGTAAAGTTTAATCATAATCCTTGGTGTTTTAAAGCATGTCATTGGAGAACATTTTTACACGTTCCTTATGCAATTTCTCACATTTTGTAGGCCATAGTCTGAAATCACTTCCGTGGAGTCCCTTAACACTTATGATCAAGACTGATTGTTTCAGTCATTTGATATCACTTCTTTAAAATAAAACACGTCGACACAAAAATAATATGTATGCATAGACAGTATAGGGCCATTTTTAAAAAAACACACAGAATACTTGTATTTTAGTTTTAACCTTAACTTCATCTTTTAAGCTTTTAAGATAAGTTAGATGTACTGCAATTTGGTACCAAATTGAAGCTTCTGTAATATTCTTTACAATGAAGACAAGTTTGGCCATTTTACGCCATATTTATGATCTAGGGATACAAAAATGTACCCCTCCCCCTGTGAGAAATTGCGAAAATGACGATTGTTTAGCTAACAATTCCTTTTTGATAAATCAATTTCGTCATTTGATCTTGTTTAATGCCTAATTTATCAGATGTGATACAATGTAGAAAAATATGACCATTATAGTCCTTAGAATTTTGATTTGCTGTATACAATTTTTGAAAAATTTTGATATATTCGAAATTTTAAATAATTTTCCAATTTCGACTTTCTTACATTTGGATCGTAAAAATTTGATTATGCATCTAATAATTACCAATGCAATTTATGATATGTAAGCAAAAAATTGTGTGAAACATTTTAGCTTTTAGATTTATTGTGGGATCACAAATTCCAAAATTATGAAAATTAGCACCCATCCCCCTTAAAATTAAGGGAAAATTCTAAATATTCAGGCCCTAAATGATGAAAAAAGATAATGTCTAACTCTTTTAATTTCACCAGAGCTGACATGAAAAAGACTATTTGAGTAGATTAATTTTTAAGGGATGTCTCTTTGACCCTCTGTTCGAAAAGTTATGAAAAATGGGAATTTCCGTTTTTCTCAGGATTTTTCCTGTTTCGTCTTTAAGTTGAAAATAATTCATTAATTTGAAAACATATTTCAAAAGGTTGAAAAATATCGTTTCTTTATGTCTAAAATATTAGAAAATAATCATTGTCTGTTTATTAAATTAGAATCAAACTGATACATGTTGTACATAAATAAACTTTACGAAATATTTCTTCCATCTTTAAGCTATTCTTTGTTTTGGCATTGTAAATTTTAAAATAAATAAAAGGTTGTGACTAAACGAGAATGTGCCAATATTCAATCGTTCCAGTTATTTACTTAATCGAACAATGTACGAGGAATATACTTTATATATTTTCACGGAAATGTTCATCGCAAAATCTTAGAAGAATCTTCAAAAAATAATCATGCACTTTTGTAAAAATCTAAGGTCTCCAATGTCTTGTCTCTTTTGTCAAGGTTTTAAACAAACAATGAAAGGATATGGAGGAAATGCACATAATAAAAACCCCGAAGTTCTTGTGAATTTAGTTTTTGGAAATGCGCATTTTCATAACTTATGTCTCTTCAGTGCAGATCAAATTAAAATATTTGGAATCGATAAACGAAAATATTTGTAAAAGCTGATAGAAAACTAATTTCCTATAGAATCCTAAGAGAACGGCCAAATTCAGCTTTGGACAAAGCTATTCACTTAGGAGATACTTCTCAAGTTTTAGCATTTTTGTTTTCAAGTTTTCAAATAAAATCCGTTTTCGGGCCAGCACAAAAGTACAGGCTACAGGGTTGGTGAATACCCTCGGGCACTCAAAAAGGCATCAACCCAGTGGTAACTAATAATAAAGTACCAAAGTAAGTTTGAATATAGTTTCTGCGAATGCGAATGCGTATTTCGACAACGTTTGTCGCTTCAATGCAAATCAAATCAAAATATATCGAAATCCATAAACGGAAATATGTGTAAAAGCCGATAGAAAACTAATTACCGCTAGGATCTAAAGAGGACGGCTAAAATCAGCTAAAGACAGAACTACACACGGGGGTTTTAACTAAATTTTCTAAGATATATAAGTTTTTAGTAAGATCGATTTTCTTGGCAGCATCGAAGTACTTGCAACTGGGCTGGTGAATACCATCTGGGACTACCAGTCCACCCTCGGAGGAATCAACCCATTGGTAGCAATTAATGAAGTAGAGAATTTACTGTGAAATTCGTTTCTGCAAATGCACATTTCTTCAACTCATTACTCTTCAGTGCATATCAAATCAAAACATTTGGAAATCCATAAACGGAAATATGTGTAAAAGCTGACAGAAAACAAATTCTTATGTCGTTTGTCATTAATCCTGTCATCTGATTTGTTAATGCTACAATTTTCAAGGTATAAATTGCACGGTTTACATTCTTGAAATTTACACGATTTGTTCATAAAATAAAATGGAGGATATACATGCTTCATCTTCTGTGTTTCATTGTAAACGTTCCGACCGTGGCGATTCGAGTTGAAAACAAACAACAAAATCTCCCGACGAACAAAGTGACAAGTGTATTATTCCACAAATGAGATAGAGATATTTAGTAGCAAATTTCGTTAAGCGTCTTGTAGACCACATCAATCATGCTACAGATAATTTAAATGTTATCTTCAATACAAATGACAATGCCATCAAAACGTTACCAGAAAGTTTCGTTAACATCCTCAATCTTTTGCTAGATCCAAATTGGCTGCGTGACATCCGACAAATATCAAAAGTTAAAAATATTAAAATTTTCAATGAACACACGAACAAATCACAGACGTTTAGCAATAAAACTCCAGATACGTCATTCAAATAAAATGACAGTAATGTGTAAATATCTGTGCAATAGTCCATTTGATTTTGTGGTGACTTTGAATGTCCAGAGGAATACAGAAAATTCTATTGTATTGCTATCTCAGAGACCGAATGCACATATGATGGATTATCACATTTTTGACAAGTAACCAACCGTTTGTGCACAAACTGTTTGTCCGTTGCAGCTGTTCCTAAATACGTTCAACAGAAAATAATTCGCATGTCAATGTTACACTACCATATTTCCAAATACGGTATTCCTAAATGAATTACAAATATCCTCTCCCTCTGACTAACAGTTGAAATACCCGTTTGTAGGTACAAAATTGTCCTGTAAAATGACATGAGTTTTGGTTTTGAAAAAAAATCGTTCGTGCCAAATGAATTTTATTTTGACATAATGAATTAGTTTATACAAATGTATTACGAAATAAAATCCACGATTTAATTTAAATCCAGACGAAAAAAAAAGAAAATTGTTTATTACACAATTGGGTTACAATCTCTGAAGGATTAAACACATTTTTTTTTAATTAAGATATTGCAAATTTTCGAATAGAAAAAGGTTTTCGGGACAGGCCCGCAAAATGCACATGAGACGAAGTCAATTCAAATACCTCGTAGAAATAGGCAAAGAAACAATGCTTTAATTGTTGTTCCTCATCTTGGAGTAAACAGTCCCTAAAACTAGCGGAATTTTTTGTTGAATATCGAATAAAACTATATCAATTCCCTTTTTTTCGCCCATGGATCGTAAACAAAAATGAATGGACTGGCAAAGAGTTATCGCAGTTACTGTCATCCGTTGCCCTACAAATGCACTAGTGTCTCAAGGTATTGTACAATTACAACATAACAACTAACAATGAATTCTGAAAGAACCGTGAGAACGAGCCGTTTTGAATTTACTATTAGCAATGAGGAAAACCCATTGATGAAATCCTCATGGTGCCATCGAGATCAAGAACAACAACTAAAGCTCTGTTCCATTGCTTGGTCTTGTCATGTTTTTGTTGAGGCTTTGTTTCCTATACATTTACTCCATATCCTTTCATTGTTTATTTTAGTTTAACCAATACACGATAAAACAAATTATCAGTAAAAATCTTTTTACATGACTGTGTCAAATTACAAAATATCACAGATACTGTAAATTTGGTTTCTGCATATGCACATTTCGACAACTTATGTCTCTTCAGTGCAAAAAATAATCAAAACAGCTGGAAGTCCATTAAGCGAACAATTTGTAAAAACTGACAGAGAAAAAATAACCAATAAGATCTAAATAAGGAAGCAAGAAGACCAGATTACAAATATATTCTAAAACAGAACGAATTTCTAGTGCAACTACTTTTATTTTGAAAATAATCGTTTACCCATTTACCAGTTTATCGACAATGCGAAAAAAGGGAAAATTATCATCATAGAAACAAATACACAATCTAATCTTAGTCATTTCACAGTTGATTCGTTATTGTCGAGCATGTAGTTTTTACAGTGATTTCATGAAGAGTGCAAAAATACTATCCCAAAATATGATTAGTCGGGGATTTATTAAACTTATGTTAATTTCATCCCTTAAGAAATTTCATGGCCGTCACCAAAATATCATTGAAAGATATGATGTGTCAGTATCTCAAATGAAAGCGGACATTTTCAGTAGGATTCAAGTTTTGGATTTGACAACCGATTTTGACATTTTCCTAGATTGACTCACCTACGTGATATTGGATTTATGATTTTAGAATTCCCCCTTCCCTCGTTGTTGCTGCGGTATTCGTTTGCCGATGTATGACAGTGTGATGGTTACTATTAACAGGACAGGACTTCCGGAGCACCTGGTGTCACTCTCAGTTTCACTTGAGTTCACACTGTTAGAGTGTTTGGATTTCTATTTTTGTGCTTTGTATCTGTCTAACGTCATTGTTTTCTGTGTTCCTTCGGTATTCTACTGCCGTTGTTTGATAGTTATTTTTGGACAAAACACTTATGAATAATATTTCTATGTCAGAAGCTTTGATAATGTGAATATAAACACGAAGCATAATGTCTACCAATTGTCTCTAAACTTCAACGAGTTTTTAAAATTTTTGTTGATTTTGGTATAGAAATTTTATTAATGTTTTATTCAATTATATGCGTTAAAAAGAATAAAAAGCGGGGAAAAATCACCAAGTTGAAATTTTGTATTTCAATTTCTAATTTATTATCAAAAGGCACATGACTCTCGAAGATGGGTCTGGGCAGATTTCTGTGTACAACCATGCGTTGTTTTTTAATAATTTCAAATAGTTTTATATTAATACCCATAGAGGCTGATTTCCATAAATACTTTCAGAATCTCAAATAATATACATGTATGAAGTATTTAAGACAATTGAAGCCAATTAATTTCACAGGGCAAATGAAACTCAATTAAAAGATGGTATAGAAATATTGAAATATATATGACACGGTATATATAACACACTTACAGTCTGTCGAGCGATGCTAAATTGGAAAATAATTCTGATTCGAAACTGGACAGTGGATTATTGTACAAAAACCTAGAAATATATCGAATCTTCTTACACAGTGCAAACTTCAGTTTGAAATGAAAGAAAATAATCTTTTTTTCTTTAGTGGGACTTTTTCTTACTTTGCTGTATCCTTTTAAGGTGGTTCAGGGGTATAGGCAAAATGAATGGTAAACTTAGGAAAATGGGCCAATTATTTGAGTTTTATGCGAAATATTTTAAAGATTTGTCCAAATTTTAAAATCTTTGTATATTTTTAATTGCATTAAAATACCTTTCAAAGCATGGAACATAAAAACAATATGGCGAAATATAACCGATCCACTTTAAATATTATTTCCACCCGTGTTTATTTATATTTATGTTAGATCTAATGAAAGATATGTACTTTCGCCAATTCGAATTTAAATATACTTCTGTATTGTGGGAAAATTAATAAATATACTGAACAACACCTTTGCAACAGTTTTGAATTCTGATAAAAATGCTTAAATGATGATAATTTCTTTTATCGATATTTTCTTTAATTCAATCCTATTGTTTTTTTTTTTTTATTTTGTCAGGCAGGACTACAAGATATCCGATTGAAATTATGGCCCGAGAAATAACATGGTCTTGTTTCCCGTAAGCGATTTTAATTTTTTGCAAAAAAGTGCAAGAACCACCTCATAATCACCGTTAAATTACTAGTTCTGGTAATCAAAAACATTTTGTTTGCTGTCATTTCAAGCTCGGAAATGTAAAATTAAATCTATGAATTGGTATTTGGTAAATGAAAAATAGACGCTTTTTATTCACATCTATTGTTGCTAAACTTTATTGTTCTGAAGTGACATAGTTGGTTTAGAGGTATATATTCATCCAATAGGTCAGGCATATAGTCATTCCCGCTTACTGGTATTTGGGGCAAGCATTTCTGCCTTGAATTATGCATAAAGTCCAGTATTAAAGGCCAAACTTTACAGAATAGTAGTAAAATAGTAGAGTACGCAAGATACAATATGAATTAAGTCTATCTACTTACAACAATTTAATGTCTGTGAGATCCTTAAATATTCCAGCTGTCAGAGCCGTAATCTGGTTGTGATTTATACTTCTATTTAAAACGTCAATACGTAAATTTAGTAGTAAATATTTAAAATTCTGATTTGAAAATCATCATATATTTTTGAGTCTATTACACACAATGTAGGGCAAATGTGTAGGGCATGTTTTGCGACACATCTCTCCAGGTATTATGGTAATGTGTGCTTGGTAACTGGGGTATTATTAAAGTCTTAAATAATAAAAACTAGAGGCTCAGAGACTGAGCCTGTATCGCTCACCTGACAAAACGCTTCTATGCCATGCATGACAAAAATGATCATGTTTTTTACCAATGGGGTAGGGTGTTTAGGTATGTTCTCAATTAGCACCCGTGTGTTTTCTCTGATCCTATTGAAATGAGTAATTTTTGCAAAGGACCATCTATACATTTAGTATAATTTGATTTAATTGTTTTGAGAGAAGATGATGAAAAGGATGGTTTTCTCATACTGGGCTCCAATGTTAAACTATGTTCTGCACTTGAGGCAATGTTTTTTGTCGGATTGAAATGAAATGTGCAATTTTTGTAAAGTACCTTCAGTCATCATTCCTGTAAAGTTAGGTCGAATTTGCTTCAGTGGTTTCAGAAGAGTAGATGAAAATGTGATTTTCCCAAAGGGTCCAATGATAAACTATGTTCCGTGCTGGCGGCCATGTTTTCTAACGGATTGTAAAGAAATGAGCAATCTTTGTTAAGGACCTTCTATTCATCCTTCCTGTAAAGTTTGGTTGAATTTGCTTCTGCAGTTTCAAAGGAAAAGGTGAAAATGTGATTTTTCCTATAGGGTCCAATGTTAAAACTAAGTTCCACACTGGCGGCCATGTTTTTTTATTAAATCAGGACGAAATGAGCAATCGTTGTAAAGGACCTTCTATTCATCATTCCTGTAAAGTTTGGTTGAAGTTACTTCAGTTGTTTCAGAGGAGTAGATGAAAATGTTATTTTCCCATAGGGTCCTATCTTAAACCATGTTCCATGTTGGCGGCCATGTATATATGTTTTTCGTCGGATTGGAACGAAATGAGCCATCTTTGTTAAGGACCGTAAGTACATCACTCCTGTAAAGTTCGGTTCAATTGGCTTCAGCCGTTTCAGAGCAGAAGATGAAAATATGATTTTTCCCATAGGGTTCAATGTTAAACTTAAGTTCCGCACTGGCGGCTATGTTTTTTATCGATTGGAACAAAATGAGCAATCTTTGTAAAGGACCTCCCATACATCATTCCTGTAAAGTTTGATTGAATTTGCTTCTGCTTTTTCAGAGGAGTAGATGAAAATGTGATTTTCCCATAGGGTCCTATGTTAAACCATGTTATGTGCTGGCCGCCATGTTTTTCATCGGATTGGAACGAAATGAGCAATCTTTGTTAAGGACCTTAAGTACATCATTCCTGTAAAGTTTGGTTCAATTTGCTTCAGCCTTTTCAGAGCAGAAGATGAAAATGTGATTTTTCCCATAGGGTCCAATGTTAAACCTTAGTTCCACGCTGGCGGCCATGTTTTTTATTGGATCAGAACGAAATGAGCAATATTTATAAAGAACCTTCCATACATCATCCCTGTAAAGTTTGGTTGAATTTGCTTCGGTGCTTTCAGAGGAGTAGATGAAAATGTAATTTTCCCATAGGGTCCTATCTTAAACCATGTTCCGTACTGGCGGCAATGTTTTTTGTCGGATCGGAACGAAATGAGCAATCTTTGTTAAGGACCTTTAGTACATCACTCCTGTAAAGTTTGGTTCAATATGCTTCAGCTTTTTCAGAGGAGGAGATGAAAATGTGATTTTTCCCATAGGGTCCAATGTTAAACCTAAGTTCCGCGCTGGCGGCCATGTTTTTTATCGGATCGGAACGAGTAAAGGACCTTCCATACATCATTCCTGTAAAGTTTGGTTGAATTTGAATATGTGAAAAGTTTAACGGACGACGGACGCCAAGTGATGGCAATAGCTCACACTGACCCTTGGGTCAGGTGAGCTAAAAATGTACCATTAAATATAATGTTAAAGGTATAAATAAAGAATTCTAAGAAAAATTGTAGAACAAGATTTTTTCAACTAGTTAGTCTTGTATTAAGGTCATACTAAACGTTTTTGTTATCATTACTACCACAATGATCAAATGATTTTTATTGTTCTTTTTATAGATAACTGAAAAATGATTTATTAATACACATGTAAATCATGCGTTACAATTATATCAAGCTTTCCGGACATTTTAGAGAACAAAGAAAATGACCACATTCTTCAAGGCCATTCTATGAACAGATGCAGCATTTGAATAATTCTTCCAGTACATTTTTTCTTATTATAAAAACATTCATGTTTCGTTAAATGTAACCCGATACCGAAAAACGTAACGTCATGGGTTATTATTCTTAACGTTACGGCCTATTGAACGTTATGCGTATCTAATGATTCAAATGTAATCAATATAAAGGGGCGGATTTTGGGAGTGTGGTGGTGGACATGCTTCCCCTTTATGTGGAAACATAAAAATTTTGGGGGTAAAATCAGGGTATTGACCAAAACCTTTGTGTCAAATTTGCAATTTTTTTAGTTGCGCCGTACATTGTATTCGCCCATGTCGGCTAAGATTTGATCTTGCCTATTTTAGTTTACAAAAAAAAAAAATGATTACAACAATAATGAAAGTATCAATTGTAGTAATATATTATAAACTTTAATCTCAGAAAGTTACATTTTTTTCCATTTTTCTCTTTCTTCCTTTTCGCAGTTCTTTTTTTCCGTCATTCTTTATGATTTTCAGCTTGTCATAAATGTCCATACCGTATTCCTGTTTACTGTAAAATAACTGCTCTTCGACTTTCTGTCATCATGAGTATTTTCTTGTTCAACAGACCAAATCAGTTCTCAGATCAGGATTTACCAGACCACGTCACAGTGTAGAAGACGTTACGTCATAAAGCCTAAAACGTCATGAAACTCTCTTGTTGAAGTACATTCTTGGTCACATGGGGCGGACACGTTTGTGACGTAGGGCGGACAAACAATTGCTGGTGAATCTTAATACCAGAACTCGGATATGTTCTATTAAATGCAAATACATCTTTGGCATTTGCTAAGCGGATATCAAAAAAATATACCTACTATATTTATTGCGACTATGGTATAAGTACAATTTTGTGGTTCATTTTTTTCCGAATTCGTTATTCATCCTATTAAGAATTGTTTGACGTTTATGTAAAATCATCTGTTTTATGTTACTTTACATTAAACTGATGACATTTCCGAAAGAAATTAAGAAAACGACATGTCTAGTATAACTATATTTATGCATCATTTTCGAAAAAAAAATGCAGAAATGTTCTCAATTGAACTGTAAAAGGGTATATTTTTTAGCATTATTTATATTTCACAATGTTAATTCCTTAACCTTTTCGCGAAGTTTTATTTTCGCGATTCTCGCATACCTTTCGTTTACTTTGTAATTATATATAATTATACTTTTCTGTTAATGCATAATCCAAACGGACATTTTTTTTACATATAATGATAAAGAAATTGCATACCTCAGCTAAATCCATCAATTTTTATTTTCAAAAGAGAAAGCAAACAACAGTTGTATAAGAAAGATGAACCTTCTCATTTGTTTTCTTGATTACCTGACCACGACGGACTTCTAATTTTATACTCAAGCATGTGACTTTTATCATGATTATGTTTGTCGTTGAAAGATTTATAACGCTTTAAAAGATCTGTACGTTTTAATATATAAACCCTGTTTACTGGTTTCGCCATAAAATAAGGATCACATATTTTAATTAAATTTTATTTTTATTATGTTTTAAGCTGTAACTTACAAGGCCCTCAGACGTTTTAATCCTTCAAACAAGGCAACAGGAAGTGAGGTTAAGTTGTTTTCATGAAGTTTTCTGTAAATATATAATTTGATATAAAAATAATGAGAGCAGCACAGAGGTGAGTTAAAGAAATGGTTGAAAATAAGAGCGTACATTCTGAATAGTTGTTCAGCCTTGATTGAATCACTCAATCGGGTGCTGTTAATAGAGCAGGACATGCTTACCCTTCCGAAGCACCTGATGTCACTCTCAGTTTCACTTGAGCTCACACTGTGAGTGCCTTTGTTCTGAATGTTGTGATTTCTGTTTCTGTGCTTTGTGTCTGTCTTGCGTCGATGTTTTTGTTTCTAGCGTCATTGTTTTCTGTGTTTTCTTTTTTGCCCTGTGATTTTTGTGAATTTCAATCCTTTGTTCCTTCGGTATTCTACTGCCGTTGTTCCACCTTGATTGTTAACAGGGGATGTAAATCATCAATTACAAATTAAAAGTTTCCGTTGTCATGATTGACTTTATAGAAATATATCATTTTAATATTTGCTAAAAAAAGGAGGAATGAATTGAATGTTAACCCTGAAATTCATATATTTTGAAATTTTCCAATGTATGTGTGAAAACTACCTAGCAAAACAACAGTATGGAACAAAGCTCAAGATAACATGAAATCAAATCCAGAGACAAGGCAAAAGCAAGAACAACAGAACACGGAAGAACAAAGACACCACAATAAATATTGTAAAGCAGCACTTATAAGTATAACATTAAACCGAATGACATTCAATTTTGATTTGTTTGAGAGGTTTTTCATTGTCTGTAATAAGTTGGAAAAATATTTATCAAATGAATATACATCAAAATTATAACTGATATTATACACCTGGTTTTATAAAATTATTGACAGGCATTTGTTGAAAGTAGATCAAAACAACTGTTAACCAAATAAAAATACTATAAAAGCCCTATTAATAAAGAAAATACCATTATGAAACCAAGGCAATTTTTCCATAATTGTTTTTTGAAATAAAACCTTTTTTTCGAAGTCCTTTGTGTCAGTCCCAAATTTTGAAATCTTAGGAAAAAAGGTCGAACGAAAGTTTGCATGGGGAAGAAAACCAAAAAAATATATGTATCTTGATCGATATCTTGATGTTGATAAAAAGTTTTCAAAATACACTTCTAATTCAAAATTCAGGGCATAAATCCGTTGCATACATGTTACATAACTTATCCTACAAGTGTTATCCGATACCAAAAGATTTCACTTTCGTGATTTGTTTCGGTTTCATGGTACAGTGGCTAGTGTAAACAAATCAGGTGCAGTTATAAAGGACCGGGAGTTTGATTTTGGCCCAAAATTCAGTTGAATTTCTAAGTTGCATCTCAAAACTTTCTCTCATGTTCGTTTCGAAGATTAAATTCTATTTACAGAAATATTTACCTCTCATACAATTGTTTTGTGGTTCTAGCATGTTCTCAATATTTCCTATACAAAAAAGTAGTCAAAATTGGTCATTTTTCTTCAAAATCTTCATTTTTGTCCGGTCTTCTACACCCAAACACTCAACAATCATGCATTAAAATTTCAGAAATGTTACTGTTTGCTGAAAAGCCATACCCATAGAATATTTCAATGTTAAATTCGGTGAATTCAACAAAATTTATTTTTCTGACCAGATAAAGCCCTTACCGTCCTTTCTCCTTTCCAATATTTAGCAGACAGTTACAATGTTTCTATTTCACAAATAAGATTGGATATCTTTGGGTGGATCGAGAGTTTTTACCGGACTGACACACAACGACTTCGGCAAAATCGGACTTTTCACTCACAGTGTGACAAGAACACAGCGTGGAGCAGATCATGCTTACCCTTCCGGTGCACCTGATGATACCTCAGATTCGTAGGGGTTAACACTGCTAGTGATTTAGTTTAAGAATGTTCTTGTTCATTTTTGTTTATTTGTTCAACATGTTCAAACTTTGTAACGATGTCTCAATCCGTGCTGGATATGACTTGCTGGATATTTTGGATTTTTGGTTTTCGAGGTCTCACTTTTATTTTTTTGTTTTTGTTTTTGTTTTTGTTTTGTTTTGTTTTTTTTTTGTTTTTTTGTTTTTTGTTTTTTTTTTCTTTTTTTTGCTTTGGTTTTCTTTTGCCGAGGCATGAGACAATCCTTCTTTCTTTCTTTGTTCTTCGCTTTTGCTTCGTCTCTTTGCAAACATAAGCTATAATTACTCACATTTGATCGAGTCTAGTTGACACTGCAAATATATCCGAAGGTAGTGCTGACAACTGATTATTCCTTATAGTTCTGCAATTATTGAATATTTTAATGCAATTATACAATTTTTTCTTATTACTAATTCTTTTTCACAGCTTTAATTTAAAAGAATTAAATCGCAAGAAATTTACAGAAGATGTAATGTCATAAAAGGCAACGGATGACAGCAGATGTAAGAACACTTTTCCAGTTAATTTTACGTTTGTTGACGATCCCGCATCCATAAATCCCATGAGTCATAAAACATGAATGTACTGTTGCTCGAAATCTAGCAATGAATTTCTCTTAAACCGGCGCTAGAGGTTGTCTTCAACTTAATATGAGGTATGAGCATAGCTGATTCTTGAAGGCCTCATGGTGATTTCAAGATGAAGAACTACAATAGAAGAGTTTTACATTGCTTCTTTTTTGTCATGCTTTTCTAGAGACTTTGTCTCATTTGCATTTACTCTATATCCCTTCATGCTTATTACAACGGAATGGCAATGAATCAGTCAAATATGTATGTTCATAAATTTTCATATACATTTTGAACCGTCATTTCTGTGATTAAAGCAAAGAGGATTGTAATCCACTAATTTTTGCTAACATCGCAAAAAAGTGCGACATTTCTACCACATTTCAAAGTTTTTCTCTGCAAAATTCCAAAATAGAAAAAAATACTTACAAGGCTGTCAGTTTAACTAAAGTGTCTAATATCCCTGATGGTAGACTTGTCAACTTGTTTCTGTCGAGCCACCTGTATAGAAATATTTTTTTAAAATGTTTATCTCATTCATTTTTCGGTATTTTGTTATTTATTACAACTGGGTGGATGCCTTTGCTGGTGACTGTAAGTCCCCGAAGGTATTCACCAACCCAGTAGCTAGTACTTCGATGCTAGCTCGAAAACAGATTTTATTTGAAAATTTGCCATATCTTAATTTTGTTTGGGGTTTTTCGATCCGTCAAATGACCACGTATCATTTCAGTTGTGAGCATAATAAATACAATGATACCAAAGTTGCATAATTAACAGTAAATTTCGTTATGCTGTACACGTGTTTCAAGGAGTAACCTCTTATCAGCAGCATTTGAATCAAATAATATGAGAAAGCCATAATCCAAAAATAGTAAAGAAGAAGTATTCATCACCAAAAATATACAAATAGGAGGTCAAATCCAGTACCAAGGACATCCACCGACTGCCATACATGGAATGAAGCCTCCATATTTTGAAGGGGTTAGAATTTTGATAAAAGCAGCATATTTCTAAACCAGAGGCTCCCAGGAGCCTGTATCACTCACCTGGCTTTCAGTTGCCACAATCACGGTAACATTGTAAGTTATACAGTTGATCTTCAGTTTCTCAAACTTTCGTAGCTCGAACACCTCCAATATCTTGAACTGTTTTTAAAGTCTGATCATGTTTTACTATATTTCTTTGTTGGGCATTTTTGACAAAAACGTTCTTGCTAAGGACCACTTTCGACGCCAGTTTTGAAGTCGAGACGTCTTTTTGTAAATGACAGTCAACAAACAATTTTCAACATCAGTTTTGAAGTCACCACAGCATGGCTAACATTTCATCAATTTATAGTTAACCTTCATCTTCTATAGTTTTAGAAATAAAAGATGAAAAATACGAAAATTTTAAAAATTCGGTGAAAAAAAAGGTAAAAACTCCTACAAGAGTTTATGGATTTTCCTCAAAAATTCAGGGTGGATAGATCTTTATATGCTGATCATTTTTGCAATTTACACTTGACCTCTATCTGTTACACATTTTGAAATAAAAAATTAAAAATGCCAAAATTTTGAAAATTTAACGGAAAAGGGCTATTACTCCGAGATTGGGTATCATATTTTCTTCAAAACGGCACAGTGGGTAGATCTCATCATGCTGATCATATTTACCCCTTGTCAGATTTTTGTTATCTGTAACGGTTTTCGAGTTATTAGCCAAAAACTGCAATTTTCCTCTGTGTTCTATTCTTAGCAATGGCGGCCATGTTGTTTGAGGAGCCGACTAATCGAACACAATTTTGAGAAGCCATACCCTGGTAATAATTCAAGTCAAGTTATATTTGGCTCAGCGGTTTCAGGGGAGAAGATTTTTGAAATTGTTGATGGACGGACAGACAGACGACAGACGATGGACAACGGACGCATAATGCATTGTAGTGATGGCAAAAGCTCACATGGCCTTTTAGGTCAGGTGAGCTAAAAAGTCGAAGTTAAATTTTCATGTCAGACAAGTCTGACTATTAGGCTGGTGAATACCCTCGAGGACCTCTGGTCCACAAGCAGTGGCATAATAACTTCTGTTAAGTTTTTAAAATAATGAATAAATTTGAAAACATTTTTGAGTTAATTGTTGTATATTATTCTGTGCTGCTATCTCCATTGTAAATAACTAAATACCGAAGTCACTGTGAATTTACTTTCTGCATATGCGCATTTCGACAATTTATGTCTCATCAGTGCAGATAAAATCTAAACGTTTGGAAGACCATAAACTCAAAGATGTTTAAAAACTGATAGAGAACAAATAACCAAAGTGATCTAAATTTAAAGCCAAAATCGGCTAAGGACAGAGCTTTGCATGAGGGAGATACTCCTTAGTTTCTATAAAATTTACAAAATTTTAGATATTGGAAGGTTTCAAAAAATAATCGGCTTTCGGGTCAGCACCGAAGTACTGACTACTGGTCTGGTGAATACCCTCGGGGACTAACAGTCCACCAGCAGTGGCATCGACCCAGTGGTAACAAATAACTAAATACCGAAATCACTGTGAATTTACTTTCTGCATATGCGCATTTCGACAACTTATGTCTCATCAGTGCAGATAAAATCTAAACGTTTGGAAGACCATAAACTCAAAGATGTTTAAAAACTGATAGAGAACAAATAACCAAAGTGATTTAAATTTAAAGCCAAAATCGGCTAAGGACAGAGCTTTGCATGAGGGAGATACTCCTTAGTTTTCAATAAAATTTACAAAATTTTAGATATTGAAAGGTTTCAAAAAATAATCGGCTTTCGGGTCAGCACCGAAGTACTGACTACTGGGCTGGTGAATACCCTCCGGGACTAACAGTCCACCAGCAGTGGCATCGACCCAGTGGTAACAAATAACTAAATACCGAAGTCACTGTGAATCATATGAAACTCTTAAAGTTTGGTATATCAATTAAATGTTCCGAGTCACGTTCTTCGAAATAAGTACACTGGGCTATCAAATTTATTTAGTATGACTATAATAGTCGATGTGTTTCAAAAGATTCTGATGGATTATGTCACTTATAGGCATCATTTTTGGCTCAAAGATATTAACTAACATGTGCTTGCAATATTTCATACTTTTTGTCTTCCTGTAGATTTTATTCGTTTATTTCATTCAAATTTAGTTATTCGTTATGTTGAATGAATGTGATATTGATGTTTTTATCTCTTGATTTCATATGTTGCATTTTTCTACCTTGATTGCCAAATTGATTAGACATATGTTTTAAATACACACATGTATTATAAAATGAAGAATTCTACAGTACTTGGGGTAAAACATGACCATTTTATGGTTTATGGTGTATGGTGTAATAGTGTATGGTTCAATGGTTCATGGTATATGGTGTAATGGTGTAATGGTGTATGGTGTTGAACCATACATCATACACTATGAACCATAGACCATAACCCATACACCAAACACCGTAGCCAATACAACATACTGGGCGACTTTGGACCAAACACCATATACAACGATATGAACGAAAGACAATGAACCTGGCGCAATCGAATGATACGTATCAAATGAATTTTATAAAAAAATTCTTAACATTATATTAGTTTTCAAATTAAGCAAATATAAAGAAAATTATTCGTGCTTATTACATTGTATACGCCAGCAAGTGGCCATATTCTAACAATTATTATCATTTGCCCAAAACAGTGACAAAAAGCGTATATCGTTTTACTTTTTTTACTAAAGCCGGAGACGGGAATACAAAACCGCAAAAACATTTTTTTCAATTTGTATTTTAAGGGATCTATGAGTTTTTATATAAGCCGATTGGCGATTAAATTAAGTTCGTGCAAAGATTGTTCGTGAACCATGTTTTCTATGAATACCTAGGAACGAAGAAAATAACGAAAATCATCAGGATTTTTACTCAAGTTTAAGTTATAAAATAGACAATCATTCTGAAACCTTTAATTACATCAAATTCTGACGGTCTATGTTTGTATGTTGCAAAGATTTGTAAGGTGCAAGTATATACATAAAGTATCATCATGGTCAATTAATACTTATGTTTTAATATGAATTTATCAGAAACAAAAGATTACAAAAGATAAATGTAACAAAAGGGATATCAGGAAACTTCAACAATGATTGAAAATTACAATTACATGCTATAATCTATTTTTGAGGGAAAATTAAATGAGTGATTATTCCATTCATAAAAATACAAGAGAAAAATGCAGCCTCTGACCTTTTGTCTTCGTTTCTTTTCAGCTTTCCTTCAGTATTTAGAATCGGATTAAAGTGAACGTGGATTCAAATAACTGTGCGATAGGTGGCAACAAAGTGATTCTCACTTCATTTGATACTGTACTTATATTTAATCCATCTGTTCTCGACAAGTTTCAATTCATTTAAAGCGAATGTTCACTTAAAATCATATCAAGAATGACTAGAG
This sequence comes from Modiolus philippinarum, assembly GCA_002080025.1. Taxonomy (NCBI): domain Eukaryota; kingdom Metazoa; phylum Mollusca; class Bivalvia; order Mytilida; family Modiolidae; genus Modiolus; species Modiolus philippinarum. The sequence goes on along the minus strand of MJUU01035618.1, from coordinate 35,694 downwards.
CATCGAAGTTAAAAATATTCACTTTGAATTATATTTACGTATTGAGAAGATATTTATGGAGATTTATAAAAACATTCGCATATTTTCTATTTCATTTCCTCCAGCATGCTTAATGCGATTCTATTGAAAACTTGTTTCCGACCTCAGATTGACTTCATAATTGATAATATGCATTTGTTAATTGAGTAAAATTCATAAAGAATACCGAAGTTCCTGTGAATTTTGAATCTGCATATGCGAATTTCGCCAACTTATGTCTCTTCAGTGCAGATAAAATCTAAACATTTGGAAGATCATAAATGACACCCTTAACGAATGTTGACAAATAATTGATCAAAGCATATCAGCAAATTGTGTTCTCTGTTACTCTGTGTAATTTCAACTCTGGAAATTTTCCAGAATAGAAAAACTTGAAATCGCGTGTAAAGTGTGTAAACTACATATAATTTAAGATATCAAGCATGGTGTTCTTTCTGAGGAAAACAACCTGTCTAACGGTTGACAACACTTAATAATTTTTACTTCAACAGAGTGCAATAATTGTTAAATTATGTTTAAAACATATGAGTTAAATCTTAAATTAATAGTTCGTATTATGGTTTGAATTTCGAAAGGACAACACGATATATCCTGCTTGTCTTTCTAAGAACAGTAGGGTTGTTTTCCACTTTGCTGCCATTTGAGGGTTGTTCACTGGGAAACAATATGACAGTTCCCGCTGTGAAGTCATATCAAGTTTTTTTTCAGGTTTTTTTTTTTTTTTTTTTTTTTTTTTTTTTTGTTTTTTTCTTTTTTGTTATACAGTCGTTTTTCTAAGCATTGAAGGAAGTTGTTGTCTGTAATATCCATAGACCTAATTGTGGTATTTCCTCTCAACGTGGTACGGGGTCTAAAAACTGTCAGATAAATTTTTCTTAAATTTTCATGACTTATATATTGTTATGAGAGCATATGTCATGTACAAAATCCTTATTTTGGTTTAAATAATTGGAAAAATTAGCGAATTTTAACAAAATTTTAATTTATTTAAGCTATATCAGATAGATTTTTTGAAATTTTGTAAATAATTAGCTCATATATTTGCCTTCAATTTGCATGAAAAAATTTAGGGGGTCACCTAACTTATTTTTGAATAGATGACAAAAATGATTTCCTATTATTTCTATACAATTTATCTCCCCTTAACAGAACAGGATTTTGATGAAAAGGTACAACATTTTGAGTGGTTACCCAGTGAAAGTGGCATATTTGATCAAATTTAACCAATCTAAGACATCAACAATCATCTTGCCAACATCCCCATAGTGAATTCGATTTTTCGTTAGGTGCACAAGAATGATGCGCAGCTTTAAACTCCCGTACTATCTTAAAGCTTCCCTTTCTCAAAATATTCTCAAATCTAATTCATTACTCACAGTTGCTGGAGTTTGATCAAAGATTGAAATATCCCTGAGGGAAGTGTTGTCAACATATTGAAGTCCAGTCGTCTGTTTAAATAAAATCATAATCAAATACGTCTCGCTTTTTGAGGGAATTTATTCATTGATCTACTATAAACTTAGCTATCTAAATGGAAGAAAGGAATTAGCGATTAGACATATTTCAGTTTTTCTCGTGTATTGACAAATTTGAAGTCAGTCCAATAACAAAGAAAGGACACGGAACAAAATACACATAAGAGAAAGTCTCTACCAATACATGGTAGAAACAAGTATTGGATCAATGCTTTTATTGATGTTCTCCATCTTCAAGTCAACAAAAAGTTATAGTATATGGATATCTAAAGCACGTTATCCTTTTGCAACTCAAAACAATGACACATTACAAAGATATGTTAAAAAATCTCATAGAAGTGAGACCGGTTGCATAGACAAGGTATCCCATTTACTTAATTTTACTATGCATTCATAGGGATTTTGTCCCTTGTAAATATGCTCCATATCCTTTTATTAGTTCATGCCTTTCATGGATCACATGTTATTTAAGACATGATATATGATAATTAGTATAGAAAACATAATGAAAAATGCCTATTAATAATGTAATCATGTATTAAAGAAATAATAGAAACAACCGATACGTTTGTTTTCTTATTCAGGTTATGTATACTTTTGTGAAAATGAAATTAAAACTTTATGCTTATGCGAAAAGTCACTTGTATGTCAATACAACAGTGCTATACTGAGTGTCAATGAAAATGCGCCACCTGATATTATGTTTAGAAATCTTCTACGTCGACGTCAAAAAATTTTCTTTCCTAAATTTCTAAGCCAAATGTTTGCTTAAAGTTTTGCGCCCATGCATTTTAGCCCCATCAATTTTTAGTGGTCAAAATCAAAACTTTCAAATTATATGAACATTTCAATCACACTGACGAAAAACTATTTAAAAAATGCCTCATTCTTCAAATTCTAAGTTCAAATTTTGTCAAGAAGTTGTTTTCAATTGAAATTTGTCAAAATGGCAATGTTTTAAATTTTTGGGTAAGGAATCCCGAGTTTGGTGAATTTCAATTCCAAACATCAAAAAGATTTGAAACTTTGGATAAATGTTTCGAAAAAATTCCAAAAGAAGCTGACAAAATTTTAGACTTATTCATTGTGTATCACAAAGGATAAACGTTTATGTAATGTCTGTTGATAGACAAACAAGACATTTGGAGAAACAAAAACAACGACAGTAGAATACCGAAGGAACAAGGGAAGCGAAGACCACAAAAATCGAAATCCAAAGACATGGCAAAAAATCAGGGAATGTTTAAGGTCCCTATCATTCATGGATCAAATCAAAACCAGTTCAAAAACTTAGAGATGTTAAAATAATTTCACGGGGTGCTTTGTCATGCACAATAAAGAAAACCAATCGTGGCAAATTTGCTCCAAAACCTCATTCATGTGCATTTCATGCCATGTTTTGCAGTTGGCGTGGTTCATAAATCAGTCATGCGGAATTTTTTTTTTAGGTTTGTGTAATTAAATTTGTAGTTACATTAAATTTTGTTGAAAATTGTTATTTGTGCGAAAAAAAAATCTAAAAAATTAAGTGTTCCGTTTTCATTGGCAATTAGTTTATTATTTGTTTTGCACTGGGTATGTTGAGACGTTTGCTTTACAATAACAAACCTTGTGACTATGAGATTCATTGACATCTCTGCAACATCAGAATGTAAATATGCAATTGTTTTTATCGAGACTTTACCGATCTATTTCGTAGAATTCTTAGTAAAGGGAATTCTGGAAAATGAAAAGAATAATTTCACTGGAAGGCAAAATGCATGTTAGCCAATAAAGTAAATGAAACAAAACACGTAATTCATTAGCTAAAATACTTACAAAGAACCTAGATTTTTGTTCCTGTCAAAAACATCAACGTCCAGGTCCGATATCTGGTTATTGTTAAGTTGTCTGGAATGATAGATACTGTGCATATGCTTTTGTTCGTGATGTTTTAATTTTCGTGGAGTTCATTGTTCAGTAAAACCACGAAATTAGGTGTACAACGAAACGCTTTTTTCTAGAATTGTAATGCCAAGATTTTGCGACTACGAAAAAATAAGAATTGTTTATTAATTCCCCGCCCGTTTTCAAACTAATGTCACAAAAATTAATTCTCCAAGAAAATCCTTACAATGATCTACTTTAGCGGCAGAACTACTCTGGACCATTTTATTTATCTACATGTACAGCTAAATCTGTCAGAATTAGTAAGTCGGCTGAAAATATTGTCGAAATGATCACTGTTTTTTTTTTCTTTTTTTTGTGTTTTGTTTTTTGTTTTTTGTTTTTTTTTTTTTTTTTTTTTTTTTGTCGATGGTCTTAAACATACTTTTTGTTAATAATAAATAGGACAGCGTAGTCTCTCTCATTAGCTACTCGCCTCATTTTGATAATTTTGTGCAAAGTTAAGAAACAATCATAGCTATTTTTAACATACTTACAAAATATACAACTATTCAATAGCTAATCTTACGAACCTCGACATTTTTGTCCCCAAAATAATACACACAATGTGGTATTTTATTTTTTGGTTTTGAAGTACGGTTTGATAGTAATATTCAAAGGAAAGTATAACTGTTTCCTTGAAAATCTATATATTTATGTATGTGTAAATGCTATTGATATTGAATTATAGATCAGTTTAGTAGATCACATGGGAAACTAGTCTCGCAATCAGTATCTTGTCTTGTGTTTTTGCAAAAAGCGTTTGTACTAACTTCAAACATAATCAGACTTGTCTGACATGAAAATTTTACCTTGTGTGTTATAGAAATTTACAGTTTTTATCAAAATTCTAGCCCATTAAAATATTCAGCTGCATTCCGTGTGTGCCACTCGGTAGAGTCTTTGGTACTGGATTTGGCTTCCTGTTTCGATATGTTTGTAAATGAGTACTTCTTTTTTGACTACCTTTGCATTGTGGCTTTTCAAATGATTTGATTTTAATGCTGCTGATGAGAGGTTACTCGTTGAAACACGTGTACAGCATAACGAAATTTACTGTTTTTATGCAAACATTACAGGATAAAAAACGATCAAAGCTTAATTTGCACACATTATTGATCATCAAATTATCTTTTCATCAAATTTCCCAAACGAAGTTTGGGGAGACTTATTGTTTTTACTCAATTCTCATTTTCATTATGTTGCACAGCCGTACTCGGGACGACATATTGTTTTTGGTCCATGTCTTTGTTATTAAGTCTCCCAAACGAAGTTCTTGGAGACTTATTGTTTTTGCTTCGTTTTTAATTAAGTCGCACAAATGAAGTTTGTTGAGCATTATTGTTTTTGCTGCGTTTCTTATCTTTTATCAGCTTTTACATTTTTTCAGTTAATACTAAGGAGTATCTCCCTCGTGCATAGCTCTGTCCATAGCTGAATTTTGGCTTGTTATAAAGATCTTTTTGTTCTCTATCAGCTTTTACACGTTTTTCAGTTAATAGACTTCAAAATGTTATGGTTTGATTTGCACTGATGAGACATATGTCGTCGAAATGTGCATATGCAGAAAATGAATAAACAGTAACTTCGGTATTTTTTAATTAGTTACAACTGGGTCGATGTCTCTGCTGGTGGACTGTTAGTCCCCGAGGGTATTCACCAACCCAGTAGTCAGTACATCGGTTCTGACCGGGTCCGATTTTGTTGAAACTTACAATATCTTAATTTAACCAAATTTTGATTAAACTAAGGAGTATATCTTTCATGCATAGCTCTGTCCTAAGCTGACTTTTGGCTTTTTTATTTAAATCATTTTGGTTATTTGTTCTCTATCAGCTTTTACAAGTTTTTCAGTTTATGGACCAATGAAATCCATGGTACATGTAACTTCCCTAACCCTCAAACAGTACCATGGTCAAATTTTGAAAAGCTTTTTGTAAATCTCTATAGTATTGAAACAATCACAAGGACAAATCGGTAGCACAAACATCACTGACGAAGACAAAACTAAAATTATACCGTATGATATACAAGACAACACGAAAAACTAAAATACTGACAGTGTGAACTCCCATAAAAACCGGTAGCGACATCAGGTGCTCCGGATGGGTAAGCATGTCCTGCTCCGCTTGCGGCATCCGTCACACTATCAGTGAGTCAATCCAGGGTTGAGATAAATCCGATTATGTCAAATCCGTGAAGACGTGAAATCTAGCTGAAAATGTCCGTTTTCATTTGGGACACGGACACGTCATAACTGTCAATGATTTCATGGTGATGGCCATAGAATTTCTGAAGGGATGAAAGTAACAAAGGCTGAACAAATCCCTGACTAAGCAGCTTATGGGACAGTGTTTTTGCTCTAACTAAAAAGTCACTGCATAAACTGCATGCCCGACAGTAACGAATCAACTGTGAAATGGACACTCCAAAGTTGGATAACCATAATTCAAATTTGCCGCCGTTTCCAACATGGCTACCAATTTACGTCAAAATTTCAACCAAAATTGATTTTTAAGCTGATTTTTACACTGCGAACAAGATGAAATCATCGATTTAGCAGCCAAGGGCGACATCAGCTATTGCTTGCAATTGCCAATCTAGCTATTTTTTTTTCTTCTTGTCTTTTAGCCAAAATATTTTTCCGACCATCTTCTCGGAAATTAATTGCCCAATCTTCAACAAAGTTGACAGGAAAATGGATCCCTATTCGGAAGGGCGCAAACAGGTCTTTGGATTTTCAAAATGGCACCGGTTGCTATGGAAACGGCAAACAGGCGGGGAAATCAACGTGCTAAGAGTTGGATGAAACATTACAGAAAGGTTGCTTCGGATATAGCGAATAGGGTTCCGGTCTCAAGGTTTTTAAAATAGAACCGGTTGTCATGAAAACGGCAAAATAGGCGGGAACATGAAAATGCTCGGATGCAGAAGAAACTTTACAGGAAGGTTGCTTTTGGCATGATGAATAGGTATTTGGTCTCCAAGACTTCTTAATGGCAATCGATACTATGGAAACGGCAAAAGGCGGAAAAATTCAAAACTCTCAGAACTGAGTAAAACTCAGCAGACATGTTGCATAGGTTGTATGAGAGAAAAGACGGGAAATTTTAAAATACTCAGAATTGAGTAAAACTCAGCAGACAGATTGCATAGGTTGTGTGGAAATGATATTTAGCCCCTTATTTCTGATATGGATGTTCGTTAGGGAGACTTTTGCATCAGCATCCTGATACAATTATATATTTTTTTGTTATGTCAAGATTATTTTGCAGTCCTTAAAGCCATTGGTTCGACCTTATATCATCTATTCCTTTTAAGCCTTGCCTTTGAAAGCTATTAAACCTATTATTTAAGCCAAGTTATAAACATCGAGGTTTCTATTAGGATAGGGGGGTGACATTAACCAATCATGCACACAACAATTCTTTCATAACATCATTTTTACTTAGTACTGGGATTAGAATTTCTCTGACTTGCGACTCGTCAAGGGCAGTTGCTGTTGATTGTGGAACCTGCCGCAATGAAAGGGGAGATTAAGCTTACCATAAAACCGGTTTTACTCAGTTTTCCTTTTAAAATACCTGTTAGCAAGTCAAGATCATTACTTTACAATTATATGTCATTTCTCCAAATATATATGCTAAGTTGATTCTGGTTTCACTTTCAGAACCTTTGAATGTTGTTTTCGGTCAGTTCTTCCATATGTTATCTCCAGGTTATGTTTAAATCTGTACATGTTGTGCCGGTTCCAAGTTCAAAATATCCCTAGTTCCTTTCGTTGTATACGTTTGTCTTTTGTCATTTTTTATTGTGCAGTTCCCTGGTAGATCGTGGCATTTAATTGTAATTTTGGTCATTGTAAGTATGTCCTGTTATCTTTGCAATATTAAGATGTAAATGCTAATTTTCATTCTATATCAGGCATTTGTACAACAAACCGTCAGTCAAGTATCTTATATCTAAAATTTAATATTGCGATTTAAACTGTTTAAGAATTGACTTATTAATATTTCATGAATGCTTGAAACAGATTTTTGTTAAAATATTCGACCGGGGAATGAATAATCTTAAATGTTTATTTGCAAAGTACCCTTTGTTGCATTATTGAAGGTACAGCTATTAACAATAATTGAAAATAACTCAAACATATGAACACTACTTGCTTTGAGCAAATAATTGATCCTCGTTGTCAAGCTTTTTTGGTGACCACTCAATGTACTTGTTCATGGTCCCGGGTCTCCTTTCAAAGCTAATTTTTCTCCATTACCGCTTGACTAACTTTGAATATTTGAACCTTACGACAAATTATCTGTGTTTTACTTGTGATTCTAATTTGAAAAAAACTAACTCCTTTATTTATGACTTTCTTCAAACAAACAACTAAAAGCTATTCTTACTTACAATAGATTCAGCTTCGGCATAACATCAAATATTCCTGAGGGTAAACTTGTCAGCTTATTGTCGTTCAGAAATCTGTATGACAATTAGATTATAGTTTAATATCTGTACGTTCATTAGAATATTGTCGACGTATCTAATTTTTACAACCTGATTTATTGATACTCTTTTGATTTCTGTGTTTGTTTATATATTTAAAGATATCGATTAAATGCGTAAATTAGTATCGATATGAATTTCATCGGAGCAAGATATATTTATATGGTCTATATAAGGAACTTATAAACGTTGAATAATAATTTAAAATACTATATTATATAAACCTATGCATCAATTCTGGCGTATTTTTAAGTTTTTCCCTTAAAATGAATTTCACTTACGCAAATATCTTCTATATATTAGTTAAAAATCATATCACAATTTATACGTCTTATTATTATGCTCAAGATCGAGAATCGGGGGACATGTTGTCTTGTCCTTTCTGTCTGTCTGTCTGTCTGTTTGTTGATTGTCTGTGCGTCCGACACGTTATTCTTGGCTATAAAGTTTGAACTTAGCAAGGTAGACTTTTTATACTTGGCAAGCTTATAGGTCTACTCAAGAGGAACATAAATATACAAAAACCAAAAATAAAAAAAATAATAAATCAGATTTAATGTCAAGGTCTCAGAGATTAAAAGGGGATTTTTCACATATTTGACTGTAGAATCCTTATTAGTTATCCTGTTGAGATCGGGTTTATTTATGTTATTGCTAATAAAATTGCTCATATGTAGTATGTCGACAGTTTGAGGTAGCATTTACGGTTTTTTTAGAAACAAGAGGTCGAAACGGAGGGGGATGGACGGAAAAAATGATTTTTTTAATTTTTTGTCGGATCTTATGCAATATTTTTCTGTAGGTCTGTTGTAGCATGTTTAAACAGATACATTAAACAATGCAAACCATTTCAATAAACAAGAGGCCCAAGGGGGCTTCATCTATTTCAGAATAAAGGGGTTGAATTCGTTGTTTCTATAGTAATAAACAACTTTTAAACTATGCAAGATAGACTTTTAATACTTGACAAGTGTATAGGTCTTATCAAAAGGAACATAAATGTGCAAAACATAAGGTCATAGGTAAAGATCACAGAGATCAAAAAAGGGTAAAATTGGGTATTTTCATATGTTTCACGGTTTAATCTGGAGGCATATGTAGTGTTTGACAAACCCATCTTGTTCTTCAATTAAATAAATTACAACTCACAAGCGCTGCATATACGTTAGAGCATCAAATATTCCTTTTGGTAGGGTTGTCAACCTGTTGAAACTCAGCTTTCTGAATAAAAAAAATAGTTTACTTTCCTGAGATGTTATAATACTTCAGCATTTATTACAAATTTCCAGCGAAAATTCGAAATTTAGATTTAATTATATTCTTAAAGTGATCCTTAAACATTTTTGATTTGAAGAAGGACTCCTCTGAGTTGCATTGAAAATTGTTGAATTATTTGTGTCAAAAAACTTATGATTTGCATAAAACTTATCCAATATTGAAAAAAGAATAAATCGAAAGTTTTAAGCTATAATATTGTAAATTTCAAAATGAGTTGTGACTTATTATAAGTCGTGTGATTTATCCCAAAAGTTATCAAAATAATATTACCCTTTATGAACTTGGCACTTATGAACGCTCTTTAAAAACTGGAAAATCTAGTATGAAATAATGCATTTAAACTGTATCGCATTTGTTGTTTCTAAATATTAGCAAGCGATTTTGGCAATTTGATATGTGTGTGTGGGGGGAGGATTAGTGATTTTTCATATACGTTCTTTTTCTTTATTTTGTTTTTTTTTTTTGTTTGTCTCTGTACTTTTTTTATCTTTTATGAGGAATATTTTGTGTAGGCCTAGACGAAATGCGTGTTTATGTGCGAATGCATGGTTT
>MJUU01035618.1:0-25888 GCA_002080025.1 Modiolus philippinarum | reverse complement strand
TCTTTTTTTTTGTCTTTTTTTTTTTGTCTTATTTTTGTCTTTCATTTTGGTTTTGTATTTGTTTTGGGGTTTTCTTGCGGTTTTAATTGTTTTTATTGTTTTTGTATTGAATACTCTTTCATTTCAATCTGTGTTATAAATATTGAAAAGGCATTATTTACATAGATTTGCATATATTGTCAACATTCCGACCATTATTTCAATTGTTTCAATTCCAATAACGGTTTTTTAAAAACTATTAAAAAACGAAAATATAGTAATAATGAATAATGAATTCAATTTGATGGGCAATTTGTCACTTCAATAAACCGAAAGTCTAGTGAGTACTAGTCAAAGAAGTGAAAGTTTTTGGAGAAAAATATTGGTCAATACCTGAAATACTTACAAAAATACTAGATGCATGAACGAGTCAAACACGTCATTTTTCAAACTTGATATCTTGTTTTTATCAAGGTATCTGAAAACATAAATATCTAAATCTAACAAGTTTTTAGACAACCAATTTCAAGCAACATTTTAAAGATTCTTTTTAATCAAATAAATAATTTGGCACTTTTCGACACTTTTTGTAACCTTTGCCATGGTAACCAGTGAAGTAATTTTGCCTACCTCTTAAGCCATGAAATAATCCATTTTAAACCTTTCCTAATACATAAATACATTCAAAAGCAATTTTCATTTCAATCTTTTGTGTCCTTATTTTAAAGCATTATCAGTCTGTTTGAAGATAAATTACCAAGTCACAATGGGACTATTTTAGAATTTTGTTTGCTTATATTGCACCAAAGTCATTTTTGATCAATTTTTATGCTTAATCACTAAAGAAGCCTACGTAAGGCATACTCATAATGGGTATTTTGACAAAGTGTTTAATTTGTTACCATAGTAGCTTACAAATAATTATGGTTTTTCGTTAACAATCGTATTACCTTTAATTTGCTTGTTATCAGTACCTAGCGAAAAATAACGTGCGTCTTTTATCTGTAGAATAATCAGTTCAACATATATTTATCTTGAAATGACCTGAGGGTCATATGCATCTGAGTCAAGGTCATTTGAAGAACTGATTAGTGTAATTTTTTTCTTCTGAAATCTGATTAATTTTTCCAATGACCTTGACATCATCGTTATTATTGGAATAATTCCAAGTTCATGGAAAATTAAAAGAATTTTGTTTGGCAGATATAGTTTTCAGTTGTTTTCAATTTGATTCTAACTTTATCAGTTTCAATGCACAAAAATGTAATTTTGCATTGTGTAAACAACTTTAATGCTTTCTGTATATTGCACTTGGTATTTACCCACTTATATTTTTATATACATTGAATAAACTATCTAAACAAACACTGGTCTGTGTTATAATACTAATGAAAGGTATTCTGTGTGAAAGGTGTTAATACTAATTTTGTCTAAAAACTATTCAAACTATTCAAAAGTGAAAATAAATGCATAAGTTAAGCTTAATTTTTGCATTCAAAATTAGTAAATTTCTTAACATTTTTCAGTGGCCTGCATGTGTCTGCATGTGTTAAAGAGTAAATTGATACGCACTGATTAGTACAACCGTAATTTTTATATGTATAGTTATCTGATAAAGATTTAATTGATGATTTTATCCTCTTTTGACGGTAATATTTTGAAAGTAAAGTAAAATTGAAATTAAAAAGGGATGGCATTCCTACATATATATAGTCATATACTTATTTCTCTTCGAAGCAACGGGTTCAGTTAAAAATATTTTTCGTTACAGCCGATTCCGTTGCTGAGTGATAAATGGAGTAGGTTTACCTGTACAATCACCCTAACCTATCATTTCAGCATGGTGAGATCGCACGTTATTTTGGAAGCCATAACAACAGATGCACTAGACGTGCAACTGTATGTGATAAGGTATGCCAGTTACCTGCTCAAGGTAACTACGGATCCCTTCACTCCTAAACTGACTACCGGGATTAACCTTAAATACTGCTGAAAGTTGTGTTAAAATCAATGCAAACATGCAAATCATTCATAACTGCAAAATGAAAATGATGTTTAACAAATCTGATTTGAACTTACAAAATATAAACCCCTCTAGTGCCTGAAAACATTGGTACATTAGTCAATGATCGTCCTGTGCAGTTGATGGTAGCCCTTGAAAAACCGCATTTGATTGGTTTAGTGTTTACAGGAACTAGTACGCAATGTACTAACACAAACATTAGAAGAGAAAGTGTCTTTAGTTCAAGCACCATGGCCGTAATTTTCAAAATTCTGGTTAATTTATGATGAGTGGCACTCGAACAAATCTCAAGTTGACTATCTGAAATCAATACATATCTCAAATTTAGTAAATTAAGATATCACAACAAATCGCTCACGTGTGATCACCGCTATTTTTTTTTATCATTCACGGTACTGTAAACAAACTTATTTTCGCGAGCGATTTATTTTCGTGACATTCATCGACGCGAAAAGTTCATATCCTTATATAAAAGCATTCACAGAAATAGATATTCGCGAAAATTAATCTCCGCGAACTTCACCAGGAAGGACAAAACGCGAAATAAAGTAGCCACGAAAATAAGGTGGTTTATAGTATTTTATGAGGCAGGAAAATATTATAATTTGACAAAGCGACATAAAAACAGATATACTACTATCAAAAAATCATTTTTTAGCTGTTGCGTTTTTTATATATTTCTTTTTCGTGAGTAAAACTATTCATTGTCAGTTCGCATACAAATTCTTCAAGTATTGTTATTAATTACTTTAATTACATATAATGTCAATAGATAATTTTCTTCATTTGCTTTACCCAAACATGTATTTGTTTGCACTTTGTCCAACACTCATAAAATACCTTAAATTGTTTCCAGGCATATAACCCTTCCAACACTCATTTGATTTCAACTGCCAACATTAAATTGATTTTACTTGCCAACATTTAATTGATTTCACCTGCCAACACTCAATTGATTTTACCTACCAACATTCAATAGCCACATTAAATTGATTTCCCCTGCCAACGCTCAGTTCATTTCACCTGCCAACATTAAATTGATTTCACTTGCAAATATTTGATTGATTTCACTTGCCAACATTTAATTGATTTCACCTTCCAATTCATAATGGATTTTACTTGCCAAGATTAAACTGATTTCACCTGCAAAAACTCTATTGATTTCACCTGCCAACATGAAATTATATTCACTCCATAAATTTCATTTCACCTGCCGACATTAAATTGGTTTTTACTAGTCAATATTAAATTGATTTCATTTGCCATCATCAAATAAATTTCACTGGCCAACATTTAATTGATTTGAAATACCGATATGCCTGCAATTAAATTAAATTGATGTCAGTTGTCAACATAAAATTGATTTAACCTGCAAAAATTAAATTGATTTCTCTTACCAAAATTCAATTGATCGTAATTGCAAACAATGAATTGATTTCACCTGCCAACATTTAATTGATTTCACCATCACAATGACGTGTTTTGGAGTTCAGAATTCCCTACATCTCATAAATGACCAATTATATATCCGAGATAATACATAAATTCACACTCGGTATTTTGCCTCCAAATGATCACAACTTTGCCTCCTAATAACCTTTGAAGTCATGAAACAATCTAGATTTGAGTTATGACGTCATATTTTTTATCGGCTGTAGAAATTGTTTGAAGCCCTATGAAATAAAAACTAATTGTGGACTTAGGTGTAAATACGACTATCAAGTGAAAACTGTTTATAATACAAAATGGAATGAGTTCGACTAAACTGTTTAGGTGAGAACTTCCATCAAGTATTATTGACCAATATGTCATCCTTTACTTTAAAAAAAATATCGTAATTCTGACTCTACCGAAGTCTGCTGAAAGGACATTTGTCACGATTTTCTCTTATAATATGCAGACATATCTGCCTTACACAGTTTCTAAATTCTAATCGTCGTTATATGAATTGAGTAAATAGAAATATCTCGTTCAGTCAAAAAAATTCTTAGAACCGATTCGATAAATTTGTCTGCACCGTCAGTTTGTGACTTGTTTATTTTTTGTCATCGTCTGTGTTTAAGAAAACACAATGTCATCATATATAGGAAGAAATAGACAAAATATTGGAGTTATTCATACACTATGCAGGAATTTGTCTTATTTTTACTGCCAGTTATTGATATAGAAGCAAGCAATGAATCAGCCACAACATCATTGCATTTGATTGGTCAAGAAGGTTGGGTAGGGACACATTTATTGAATCAACCCTACTTTATTAACCACCACATGGATTCAAGTACAAAAAATCAAAAGAAAACATTATAAACATATTCCAGTAAAAACGTACAAAGAAAGACATAATTAACAGCCTTAGTCTGTAAATTGACAATTTATCCTGCAATGGTGGTATTCACTAGACGAATACGATCCTACGAATATTTTTTTTTCTCGTATTCGTAGGGAAGACTGGTAACCGGTCCGCGATTTTGAACGGAGAAAAGACAGGGCGACTGGTTTGAAACCTCGAATACTTTGATGTCACAGTCTAAATTCTCTTATGACGTGTTATTATACCAACATGGCCGAAGTTGTTTACTGTCTTCCTGGTCCCGCTTCACTAAGAAAATGCATTTCTGAATAGGGTTTAAATGATTGCAGGATAAAAACAATATACGTACATTGTCGGAAATATATAATTTGTACTCGTTACGAAACAGGCGAGAAATGCTCGGTAACCTCGCATTTCTACCTGTTTCTAAAGTTCGTCAAATAGATACAATATACACATATTGTATATTTACCTGTCGAGTTTATGTGCCGATATTTCTGTTAAATCTCAGAATTCCAACAGTCAGTAATTGTGCGATCCCACCTTTATGTGTATGTGTGTTGAGAAATATCATACAATACTTACATCTTATTTATAATCTATATATTTACCGGAAACGAAATTCACTACAAAAAAACTAGTTGGCTAGTATACAGTTACGAAATTAGGTGAATTTTATAGCTGCAGTCATAAGTTGAAATTATAACTATCTCGTCTTTCAATTTCCCGCTTATGTCTTAACAGTTTATTATACGAGCATTATCATATTATCTTGAGTGGTTTAATCCGCTATATTTTGTTTATACTTATCATTTCGCACATAACATATCACCCATGCTCAGCAAAAATGATATCACGGTGCTTAATATTAGAGCAGTTCATGTGTCCCTATCCATTTTTTTGGAGTACATTTCAACATATCTTCAGGGTCGAATTTCGATATAATACACCTCTTTTTAATTTATAGGACCTGTTTCTCTGCTTTTTTTTAAATACTGGTTTTCCAAGTATCAAATTAGCAAATACCAAGGATATTTTAGAACAGGGTTTCAGTTATTGATTGATTGGGTTTTTACGTTTATTAGATTTCACGTATTCAAGGATTTTGACTTAGTGCTGAATTGACTCACTGATAGTGTGATGGATGCCGCTCGACGAGCAGGACATTCTTAACCATCCGGAGAACCTGATGTTACTCCCAGTTTTCATGGGGGATCGCACTATGAGTGCCTTAGTTCTGAATGTCTATTTTTATTCCCATGCCTAGTGGCTGTCTCACTTTCTTGTTTTGTCTTTGTGTTTTGGCGTTCCCGTTTTGGCCATGTCTATGGACTTTGATTAATGTAGTTATCACATCCCTTGCCCCTTCGGTATTCTGCTGCCTTTGTTTTATGTCAAAATTTGCAAAATCTGGGCCTGTCCAAGTGAATAAACCCAAAAATATATATAAATGAAAACAAACAAGGTAAAAGAGACAAACGTTGCACCGAGTGTTTATTACCACAGGAGCAGCAATAATTTAAGCTTTCTATATGGCCATTGTGGATTTGCAATTTATTGAGAAAAAAGGGTGGGATTTTTTACAGTTTGAACGATGTGTATCTTCAGAAAGATCGTATATAATGGTTCTTGGCCAAAAAGATGCCATAGTGACTATCCATGTAACGTTTTTGCTTGGCTTTACCATGTCATAGCTAAATGTGTTTCATGCGCATTTACTTTGTATCGTATCATTGTTTGCTTTAATTGTGTAGACATGAATATTCCATATTAACAGGGTAGGCTCTTATGCAGGAGCCGAAATTGTGTCTGGCAGTCTTTTTTAGACGGATCCCATGAAAACCTATTAGCTACCAGGACAATATCAGCCATGTTTAATTTTGCAAAAAAAACATATTTAGGTATGTTAGCTTTAGGTATGACCAAAAAAACACAAATTTTATCTTCTGGTGTATGTCGCATCTATATAAAATACACAATTTCAGGACCATGAAAATGTCACAAAAGTTTCAAATAAATAAATACCAACAGATCTCTAAATTTACTTTCTGCATATGGCTATTTCGACAACTTTTGTCTCATCAGTGCAGATGGAATCAAAACTCAATGATAATCGAAGAATCAAAAGGTGCTAAAAAACTTATAGAGAACAAATAATCCAAAGAATCCAAATAGAAAGCAAAAATAAGCCAAGAATAGAGTTTTTCCTGATAAAGATTTTCAATACTTTAAAACAAAATTTTCAAGTATAGATATTATTGTTATTTACTTAAAGTCATTTTTCGGCAAAATGTTTACCGAAGTACTCAACTTCTCGCTTGTGAATATCCTCGTGGACAAGCTAACAGTACATCTGCAGTAGCATCGACCAAATGGTAATAAGAAATAACTCATATAATAAAATTAATTAATGTTACAGTATAGAGAATGCAATAGAACAACGACAAAGTGGAAGAGCATCAATACCCGAAAAAAACTCAAAGCTGAGACAAGGAGGAGCTTCTTCAATGAAATATAGATTACTTGTGCAAGAAGTTCTTGGAATGTTCAAAATCATACCGGTTGCCATGGAAACGAACAAAAAAAGAAAATGAAAATGGTCAGATTATATTGAAACTTTACAGACAATTAACTTAAGATGTGGGAAATTGGATGCCGGACTCAAAGACCTTAATTTCTTTTCTGGTCTCCAACACTTCAAAATGGCGACTGTTGCCATGAGAAAAAGAAAAAGGCGGGAAAATTCAGACTTCTCAGAATTAAAAAAGACTCGGTTGACAGGTTGCATAGATTGTGGAAGTGATTTTTAGCCCCGCTTTCTTATTTTGGAGTTCTTTTTGGATATTATTGTATCAGCATTCTGATACAGTTATAATTCTCTTTTAATTTTGTTTTTATCCACAATACATAAATAAATCAAGTACTCGAACAAAATTTGTATTCTGTCAAAGATTATCCGGTTTTTGTCATTTTTATTAAGTTATGTAGAAAACAGATATTTTATCCTTGTGTGCTGCCTAAAGTATCATTCTTAAATATAAAGCATATACAAATCTACGTTATTTTTATGATATTTAACAAATATTCATTCATGTTTAATCACTTATTCGTTTCAAATTGTTGGCTGAAATCTAATATTGAAATGGATACATAAAGGTTAATGCACAGGTTTTTTTTTCTTGTTTTTGTTTTCAAAGATTGAATGTGAATATCTTAAGTAACTTCGGAATTTTGTTATTTATAGAATGTTGAAAGGTTTCGTTCTAAGACTAGAATAATAGTCGACAATAACGGCGAGTCTCTCTTTTTGGAAACAATATTCTAAGTATCAGAAACAATAACAAAATAATGATAGTGAACTGAATCATTTGGTAAAAAAAAATCCCACTTAAATCACCTAAAAAGTATAGTTTTTCACTTTACATTTAAGGTTTGACTAGTTTACAGTAGTTGGCAATATTAAAGTTCCCAACATGAAATTTCCCTGTGCATTTCTTGTAAAAACAGTTATTGTTTAAAAAATTCTCTAAAACTCATTTCTGGTCCGATTTTACATTTTCATACTGCTAAAAAAGCATGACAAATAGTTTTTCCCAGTAATATAGAAATAATTTTATGTACAAATGTTTTCTTATTGTAATAATTTAATTACAGACTTAAATTTTGACGTCACAAATAATAATACAAAATATAGAAAATATTTACGTTTTAATATCAAGTTTAGTTAAAATTGAAGCAAAGCAAAAACTACAAAGCATAAAATTATTGCTAAATTACTAGAAGAAACTATTTGTCATGCTCTTTTTAACAGTGTAAAAATGATAAAAATCGGATAAGAAATGAAGGCTACAGAATTTTTTAAAAAGCGTATGTTTTTACAAGAAATGTACATTGAAATTTCAGTTTTTGTAAATTTTGTTGAAAACTAAGGAGTATCTCCCTCATGCAAAGCTCTGTCCTTAGCTGATTTAGGCTTCATATTTAGATCATATTGGTTATTTGTTCTCTATCAGTTTTTAAACATCTTTGAGTTTATGGTCTTCCAAACGTTTAGATTTTATCTGCACTGAAGAGACATAAGTTGTCGAAATGCGCATATGCAGAAATAAAATTCACAGTAACTTCGGTATTTAGTTATTTGGGAGACTAATTAGACAGGGACTGCTTCTGGACTTTTGCAACAAAAAGAAAAAGGGTGGGGGTCGGGGCTTAACAGACATTAACGTTTGGAAAACAATGCATATTGTCGCAAACATTTACAGTAGGGAAAAAAATAAAGAATTAAATCTTTCTCATATTGTGGCTAAACGTAAAATATTACTGTTGTCAATACAATCATAATACATAAGGAAAAACATGGAAGGGGCAAGGAACCGTAGACATGCTAGAGAATTTGCC
The DNA here is from genome assembly GCA_002080025.1 of Modiolus philippinarum. NCBI lineage: Eukaryota > Metazoa > Mollusca > Bivalvia > Mytilida > Modiolidae > Modiolus > Modiolus philippinarum. Next base: position 17,177 of record MJUU01035618.1, on the reverse strand, counting down.
TTTTACATCAGGTTAACAAGTGAACAAGCACATGTGCTGAATTAAAAAAATTCCTTTGCAATTTAAATATCATTTTATTCCAAAACGTGCACACTGGAGCTTAATTTATCTTCGTGCAAAAAAATGAACCTTTTGTGCAAAATGGAATCGAATTTTGTCAAATACACTCTTTGCTTTTGATAGCTAGAAAAAGCTATGCTGAATGATAATTTTGTTAAGTGTCATATAGTGAATGTTTTTTTTTTTTACCAGGTAACTTCCGATAGAAGTTTTGTGATGTTCTGTATCATTTGATTTATCTGTTGTTCGCAATTTAACTGTTCTCATTATACCACATTGTTTTGATTTTCTTGTAAACCAAATTTACTACAATGTAGGTGAAATATTTAAGAACTAATGTTATTAAGCAGTGGCAGCAAAATACCTAAGGAACAAGGGAAGTGATGATTTAAAATCAAAATACAGAGTCATGGCAAAAAGGCGAAAACAGAAAAACAAGGGTGTGAGACAGTCACAAAGAAAAAAATGAAAAATACGACAATCAGAACTGAGGCACCCACAGTGTGAACTCCCGTGAAAACCGGAGGTGATATCAGGTGTTCCAAAAGGGTCAGAATATCCTGCTGCGCTAGAGCTACCTGTCACACTATTAGTGAGTAAATTCACGTTTGAGTTAAACCCGACTTTGTCAAACCAAATAGCATCTAAGATTATGGCTATAATACGGCTTTTTGTCCCCATTTTTCAATTCTTGCAAGAGAAATACAAATTTTCTAAATACAAATAAACATATGATCTGGTCAAATAATGCTTACAGAATATTAGATTATTTTCACCATAACATCTTGTAAGATAAAGCCACTGACTTAAGTTTGATAATTGTAATTCTTATGCTTTATGCAAATGTCATAATTAAAACTTCGCCCGATCTTAACCATGGTTTTTTATCGGGTCCGTGTTATTCATTTTTGTATATGTATGTGTCTTTTTTTTTCTTTTCACTGCCGAGCTCATGTTATGTCTTCGTGTCTTTGTTTTTACCAATGTTGCCATTGTCCTTGGATTGTTTGTTCTAGACTTGCAGTTCGGTTCTCACTTACTTTCTTTTCTAAATCATTAATTTCATTGTGACAATCGGCCTATGTTCACTTGACTATAACTACTTTTCGTTTTACCCTTCTATCCATTGCGACATGAGACAATATTGGTAAATGGTATAACACCAACTAAGCCAAAATTAACTTCTCTCCGCCTTAAGTTTAGCAGTTGATTTTCTTTATTGAGACAATTACAGTAGAATATCAAAGGAACAAAGGAGTGGTGTTTAGAGAATTCGAAATCCAAAGACATGACCAAATCGAAAAAATAGAATACAATAAAGTTACACAGCAGCAAAGCAAAAAACTAAAAGTAACATCAGATGCCCTAGAGGGATCCCATGTCCTGCTCTGTTAACAGAACAAAGTATGAAAACAAATAAGTTAAATGTATTATCGTTAACACACTTGGTGAAAACATTTTCACCTTCCACTTCGGGTCGATTAATAATTTCTTACTTCGTTTCTATTTACTATTACTTTTTTATCCCAGGGTGTGATATAAAGAGACGTTAGTTGTCGAAATGCGCATATGCAGAAATTAAATTCACAGTAACTTCGGTATTTAGTTATTTATTACCACTGGATTGATGCCTGTGCTGGTGAACTGTTAGTCCCCGAGGGTATTCACCAGCCAAGTAGTCAGTACTTCAGTGCTATCCCGAAAGCCGATTCTATATGAAACCTTGCAGTATCTAAATTTTTGTAAAGTTTGTTGAAAACTAACGAGTATCTCCCTCATGCAAAGCTCTGTCCTTAGCTGATTTTGGCTTTATATTTAGATCATATTGGTTGTTTGTTCTCTATCAGTTTTTGAATATCTCTTAGTTTATTGTCTTCCAAATGATTAGATTTTATCTGCACTGATCATAATTTGTCGAAATGCGCATATGCACAAATTAAATTCATAGTGACTTCGTTATTTATTTATTTATTACAGCACCAATACTCCTTTCCTTTGTTGTTGAAAAGCTCAGTGTGTTCTGCTTCATACAACTCTGAATCCAATGGAAAAAGAAAAACAAGAGGCTCTCAAGAGCCTGTATCGCTCACTTGGGTCATGGATGACACAATAAGTCAAAATAATCAGAAAGTTTAAGGAACTTATTTTCAAATTTGTTTATTAATGTTTAAGGGTCTCATTTTGAAGTTTGCTGATGTTTATTAATGTTTAAGGGTCTCATTTTAAAGTTTGCTGATGTTGTATGATCCAAAATTAAACTATGTTCAGGGATGACGCTACGATATAATTTAGGGCTGCATTCCCCTCTTGGCGGCCCCATTCCCCAAACAAGAAAATTCCGAATCGCGGCAACGATGTTTACAAAATCCGGATTTTTTTCATTTCCGTCTCCGATGAATCTTTCGTTCCGATCCGTGTCGCCTTTTTGTTAGAATCGAAATTACTCAAAACATCGCAGTAACGTCCAGAAGTAACTAATAATTAGTAAAAAAATGCAATTTACGCCATTTACGACCACTCTGAAGATGAACAAAATGTCTGAGATCGCAAATGTCCATAGACATCATATTGAAAGTCAGAATGCGTAAAGTGAATTGAAATTGTGTTGTTATCGTTCATTGTCGTGTCGTAAAATTCGAGACTTTCATCCATGTGTTAAGTTGCATATGCTCTCATTGCCAAAGATACAGTTTGAATTGAAATAAATATTGAATAGTTATGACCTGAAATCAGATTTTCTGAAACTGGGACTTTCAACTGGTTGAGAATTTGGAACTGCACTTCATATGGGGGTGCTTTCATTTCTACTAGTTAAAACGAAATGTGGAAATGACTTGCTGTATTATTAATGAATGAATGCATAGTCATTTCATGGAATGAGATATATATATCATTGTGCATGTAGGGTAGGGTTTGATTTTGTTGGTAATGTTGAAATGTGTAAGTCAACTTTATTTGCAGACAACCAAAGAATTTCTGACAGAATGTTGATTTGCTTTCATAAAGGAAAAGAGCAGTACTTCTTTTGTTGATGATCAGCTTGATAAAATTCAAATCTGGTGTAATTTGAAAAAAAAACTATATAAAATATGGTCTTAATGTTTGAAAAAATGTATGAAATATAGTCTTAATGGTTTTGGTGAAACGGATAATTTCCATTCTTCAAACTGTTGTTGTATATTCCTGGTGTATACAAATGTATTTTGCAGTATTTGATATATTTTCATTTTTCCTAATCTAAGTTGTCGAGTTGCAAAATTCCCAATTTGTTGGACGGGGGACCCATTTGAAAAGAGCTGAAATCATCCCTGATGTTCCCCATTGGCAGCTATTTTTGATTGGGCGTAGACCAACTGTCACCTTTCTTGAAGAAGACCATGTAAGGATCATTGTGCCTCACTTTGGTTCCAATTTGCATAATATTTTCAGAGGAGATCTTTAAATGATTTCCGATGTGGTCCAAGGTTGAACAATGTTCCCCGCTGACTGCCATCTTGGATGCTATGCGGACATCCAGACACATTTTACGAAGGGGACCAAGTAAGGACCATTGTGACTAAGTATGATTCCAATTGGCCATGTACTTTCAGAGGAGAAGATCTTTGAATACGTTTCCCTATAGGGTCCAATGTTAAAAACATGTTCCCTCCTGGCGGCCATCTAGGATATATGAACACATTTTTTAAAAGGGGCCACCTATAGACCATTGTGACTAGGTTTGGTTGCAATTAGCCCAGTATTTTCAGAGGAGACGATTTTTGCAATATTGTCCAATTTTAGACAAAGTTCCCCGCTGGCGGCCATCTTGGATGACGTGCAGACTTGCCAGACAAAATTTTCAAAGGGGACCACCGAAGGACTATTGTGACCAAGTTTGGTTCTAATTGGTGCAGCAGTTTCAGAGAAGATCTTTGAATTCTTTCCCATAGGGTCCAATGTTAAACTGCGTTCCCTGCTGGCGGCCATCTTGGATATGATACAGACTTGCCAGACACTTTTTTTTTAATGGGGCCACCTAAGGACCATTGTGCCCAAGTTTGGTTTCAATTGGCCCAATGGTTTCAGAGAAGATGATGTTTGAATGAAAAGTTTACGATGAACAGACCACTGGAGGCAAGAAGATCACCATGGCAGAGCCATGCAGGTCAGCTATAAAGTTATACAGTCATTGAAGCATAGATGCAACTTTACTATTAACTGAGAAAGATGTTTGCATTGTGGGACAAACAAACATAACTAAATGATACAATATACTGTTATATACAATTATTATTAAATTGTGAAATAAGTAAAGTTTATGAAAGTATTTTTGCAAAAAAAGGCAAAAATTTGTACAAAAACACTTGTTTGCTCTTGATTATGTAACAAATAATTATTTCTAATAAAGTGATAGCAGGCAATGTCTCTAAAACTTAAAAGGGAAAAGTAAACAAATGAAGATTTGAAAGCAGAATTTAAAGGGAAATAACCCATAACCATATGGCATTGAAAAATTTTATTTTTTTTATTTTTTTTTTTTGGTGAAAAAAGTCAATAACTACAACACAGGCAGTTGGATTTTCTTCAAAATTTTAGAGTATGTAGATCTTAATATGCTGAACATTTTTCAAATTTACACTTTACCTCTATCTGTTACAGTTTTTGAAATAAAAAATAAAAACTGCATAATTTTTTTTTAAAATTACGGAAAAAAGGCTATAACTCTAAGATGTTTTTTCCGATTTTCTTAAAAATTGCAGGGCAGATAGATCTCGTCATTTTGAACAATTCTACCCCATGTCAGATTTTTTATATCTGCAACACCTTTGAAGTTATTTGCCAAAAACAGCAATTTACCCCTGTGTTCTATTTTTAGTAACAGCGGATATGTTGTTTGGTCCTCGGACTAACCGAACACATTTTTTAAACTACATACCCTGGTGATGACCCAGGCCAAGTTTGGAGTAAATTGGCCCACTGGTTTCGGAGGAGATGATTTTTGAAGAAAAGTTTACGCCTGACGGACGGACGGACGGACGACGGACGACGGAGGCCGGACGCCAAGTGATGGCAAAAGCTCACCCTGGCATAGCCAGGTGAGCTTAAAAACAATGATTGGAGAGCTTATTTCTAATATAAGCAAATTTTTACTACATACATTGAGGCATCATCTAATTTTATATATACTTACCCAATTCTCACTTAAAATCTGCTATTGAAAGATTATCATGAATTGAATAGAGTATCAGATCGCATGTATTGAATTCATATAAGTTTTTTGTATCGGTTTCTGTATATAAATAAAGTAAAATATCAACTATCAGGCGAAATATGAATCTGTTCTACCGCTAAGCTTAATGTTTCCCTGTTAATTTGATATTTAAAGTATCTTTATGACTTATTTATTTTGGTTACTGGTTTTTTGTGTGATTTGTTGAAGAAATTTTCTTTTTGTCCAAATGCATCATAAAAACTATTGGCATGAATTTGACAGCATTATAGCCTGTATCAAGTAACTTTGTAATTTTAGTTTCAAAGTTTGATGAAAAGGTCGGTTGAATAATTTGGGATTATAGTCCATTCCAAATTTATCCATTAGAATAAATTTTTGGCATCAAGTTTGCTAGCAAATGTTCATAAAATTTAGTAGTTATCACCTTTTCGATGAAGTTGTTTGGACTAATGACACACGAGATAAAAAAATGATCACCTAACACGAAGTACAAATTTCACTGAGTGGTATTCAACCCAACACCTTCATCCAAGGGCAATATTTATCTTTTAAACATACTCAATGCTAACCGACTCCAGCGTTGAAAATCAACAACAAAAAATAAGAGGAAAATGTGAATAATATATGTATTTATTTAGTTAGTTCTAAAGAGAAAATAAAACTCGGTAAACAGCGGTTGAAGCGGGTTTATTATTTTTTTTCTGATTGGCAACCGTCGGGCCCAGCAGGTCTTTATTTTTAAGATCAGTAAACTTCGGGTTAAAGGTCATTAACACCAATTTCAAACATTATAAAGATGCGCTTGCAATTCGCATTCGAATGAAAGATTGATAAAAATTTACAAATGTGGCTACTTCAATGAAATTAATACTGATTAATAGAGATGTATGCTCTTTATTTTTCTTAGATATGGTGTACTTGTACATGAGATAATATCTCATGTGTACACGTTGTTCAATTACTGTTATCTTAATTTATATAAATTCTAAAACCTAAGGATTAACTCCCTCCATCGTAGTTTTGCCCTTGGCTATATTTGATATTACTAATTATTCGGATTTCTTTTGGTTTTGTGCATTTTAAGCAATTTTTGGAAATTATGGATTTCCTTTGTTTGGGTTCTAGTGCTGCTGATGAGGAATTAATTTCCGAAATGGCCAAACAGCTCATTAAAATTATTGCAGTTGGAGTAAACATATGTGTTATGGTCTCATGTTCATTTACTCCATATCCTTTCGTAAAATATTGAATAATATATTACCGAAGTTACTGTGAATTTAATTCTGCATATGTGATTTTCGCATATACAGAAACAAAATTTACAGTCACTTCGGAATTTTTTTCTTATGTCTCCAATTTCTCGGTCTTTTCAAGACTAATGTAAATTTTCTACATACATACGATCTGGTCAAGTAATGCCGAATTATCTTCACCATAAAATCGTATACGTTAAAGCAACGGAATTAGGTTAGATAATTGTAATTATAATACTTTACTCAAATTCCCTTTCTTTTTATTAATTTCATGGGACAATCGGCATTTGGCAACTTTACTATTTTTTTTTCATTAGCACCGTTAATCGCTAGCTACACACCACAATATTAACAAATGGTATACTAACTCAGCAAGAGGTTTGCAAATCTTGAAAATTAACATTCTCATCGTCTGAAAGTTATCGGTTACTATCCTTTCTTGAGACAACGGCAGTAGAATACCGATGAAATGAAGGAGTAACATTTACAAAATATGTGAAATCGAAAGACATGGGCCAAACGAGAACACAGAAAACAATGAAGTAAGACACCTACAAAGCACAGAAAAAAACAAGACCTTTAAATCAATGCACACACAGTGTGGACTCCTATGAAACAGAGAGTTTCAAACATCAAATGGTACGGGATGGTAATCCTATCCTGCTGTGTAAACAGCACATAGTATTAAAACGAATACGTCAAATGTATTATCGTTCACATTATCGATGACAAAATTCGTGTCGAATGATAATTTTTCAACTCTATGTCAATCTACCTTCACCTTTTCATCTCAGGGTATGATGTTTGAAGTAACAATATCTCTTGTTTTAATAATTCCTACAAGTAGACATGATATGATCTTGTTTGTCCATTTTAGTCGTATCACGATCTTGACAGGCATAACTCAAAATTGTTATGATAGTGTAAGATATTCAATCGTATTTCAAGATAATTGTTCAAGACCTGTTTAAATTATCAAGATACAACGAAATAACTGCGTTGAAGTGCGATCAAGATGTGTTACGTTTGTCAAACAAGATCCAACAAAATCAAACTTCAGTCGTCTTAATCCTTCCTGAACTGAATGAACAAGTTGATCTTTTTAATCTTAAAATATCTTAACACGTCTTGTTCGTCCTTGAAAACTAACTAAAAATCCTACACTGTCTTAAGCTTGTCAAAATCTGATCAGATCAAAATGGCCTCGTCTCTTCTACCTTTTGTTGTTATATGTAAAATATGAGTTCAATGTGTTCTGCCTTTCAAATTTGAATCTAATATAAAAACTGATAACAAAACTGATTTTGGGAGAGCAAATTTCTTATGATCAATCAGTTCCAGTTATCTCATATTCCTAAACTAAACCAATTGCAACTTCCATTTTCAATTACAAACAGGTATTGCGTGACTTCCAAATTGATGACTTTAACGCCAAACCACCTGATTGTGCATGCTCCTCTTCCCCATTCAATTATAGTCGTGCTGGACACGTTATAACTGGTGACTTAAATATCGTAGACAACCTCAAACTACGAGATATTTTTTCAAAAGGTCCTAAATTTCGTGAGCCCCAGCAAATCAACTGGAAGTACAACTTCAAGATTTTGATGGGTGCAGTGTTAGCATCATTTTGCATAAAAGCTGATGATGAAAACAATCAACTCCCTTACATCTACTGGGTACCTAAACTTCATAAGAATCCATACAAACAGAGATTCATTGCCGGGTCTTCCAGATACACCACTAAACCTCTTTCACAGCTCCTCACTACTTTGTTGACCGCAGTCAGAGATGGCCTGAAAAATTACTGTAATAAAGCTTACTCCACAAGCGGTGTGAATTAAATATGGATTCTTAAAAATTCATAAGATCTCATTGAACAGGTTTCTTCAACCAGTCTTACCCATTGCCATATCATTCAATTTTTTTGGCTTTTCTACTTTTTATACAACCCTGCCACACAATAAACTGAAAACAGTAATTGCAGATTTAATACATCAATGTTTCTGCACAAAAAATGGAGAACAAGGATATACCTATTTAGTTATAGGGAAAGAAAAGACATATTTTGCTAAAAACCACACTGATTCAAACAAGAAGTACACTGGGACTGACGTAATCAAAATGTTAGTATTTGTGATCGACAATATTTTTGTCGAATTCGGAGGTCGTGTTTTTCAACAGACAATAGGGATGCCTATGGGAACAAGCTGTGCGCCGCTTTTAGCTGACCTTTTCCTTTACGCGTACGAGGCCAAGTTTTTACAAGGGCTTATCCTAAGAAACGATGTACTTTCTCTTAATAATCCTAAATTTAAGGAGAATTTACATCAGATCTATCCAAATGAGCTTGAAATTAAAGAAACAACTGAAACACCTACTTCAGCATCGAACCTAGATTTTTTATTGTATATTGACGAAGATAGACGTTTGAATTCTTAACTATATGACAAGCGTGATGATTTTAATTTCCCATTTGTGAACTTTCCTTTTCTTAGCAGCAATATACCTACCTCTTCGTTACTGTCGATCGTGTAATTTGTACAGTGATTTTTTAACAGAGCAAAAACACTGTCCTAAAAGCTGCTTAGTCAGGGATTTGTTCAACCTATGTTAATTTCATCCCTCAAGAAATTCTCTGGCTGTCACCATAACATCATCGAAAGATATGACGTGTCAGTATCCCAAATGAAAGTGGACATTTTCAGTTAGATTCACGTCTTCCCGGATTTGACTACCGACTTTGACATTTTCCCGGATTGAATCACTCACAGTGTGACGGGTGCTGTTAACAGAGCAGGACATGCTTACCCTTCCGAAGCACCTGATGTCACTCTCAGTTTTACTGGAGTGCCTTTGTTTTAAATGTTGTAATTTCTGTTTCTGTGCTTTGTACATGTCTAACGTCATTGTTTTTTGTGTCTAACGTCATTGTTTTCCGTGTTCTCGTTTTGGGCGTGTCTTTGGACTCTTCGATTTTTGTAAATTTCACTCCTTTGTTCCTTTGGTATTCTACTGCCGTTGTTATATAAGCGCAAGTTATATTGCTTACATTTAGGGGTCATACAACTTAATATATTTACTCTATACTAAGTAATGGTCATTTTTTGTCTATTCTCGCATAGAATTTACTCAAACCTTAAAAATGTGTGTTGAATATGACAAAATTGTACGAATTACATAACGATTTGGTATTTAACCATTTGTTGATTCACACTCAATATTGTGTCCGAAATTGACGAATTTTTTTTTTTTTTTTTTTTTTGCATTTCAGATGCCAAAGTTCACTGTCATATGGTAAATCTGGATGATGTAAGTACAAAAAATACCAAAGTTCTATAAAAACTGTAAATTTGTTATGCTGTACACATGTTTCAAGCAGTAACCTCACATCAGCAGCATTAAAATCCATTAATAAAGAAAGCAATAATCAAAAAGTTGTCCAGAAAGAAGTACTAATTTCCAAATATATCGAAATTTGAAACCAAATCCAGTACCAAAGACATCTACATCTGCAGATATTCAATTTAATTGTTCTTAGCGATATATAAAATGTCTTAGAAGAGTCTTTAGAAAATCAAGGAGTGTTTAATTTGACTCTTAATACCCAAAAAGTAAGCCCTATCAAAAGAAATTTTTCCTGAATTTATCATTTCTTTTGTCTATGTTCACATAAAAATAATCAGAAGACACTAAATGTGTGTTATATACGACAATGTTGCAGGAAGAACATCCTGATTTGGTATTTTAACAGATGTATGTTGCTTAACTCAATATTTTACCCATCATTGATGACAATTGGGCATTTTCAACATTTTAGATTTGTCCAAAGTTTACTGTTCAATTGTAATTTTCAAATCTGGAGGTTATATCTGTAGATGTGCCACTTAATTGTTCAAAGCGATACATTAGTTGTCTTAAAACAGTGTTTAGAAAAACAAGGAGTGTTTAATATGACTCCTAATTCCAAAATTTTACCCTTACCCAACAATTTTCCCATTTATGGTCTTCATTCACATAAAAATAACCAAAACAGGCAAAATATGAATTGCATAAAACGATGTTGCATAAATAATATTATGATTTGTCATTTTAAGTCCAACTTGCATTGTCTGATCTCACCCATGTTATTTCTTGGGTCAGTGATGTTCGTCTTTATGTGTGTCCTCATTTTTTCTTTTTCGTCCTGTACTCGATCAAGTGGTGTCCTTGTTTCTTAGTGTTTCCGATGTTTGCGTTGTCCATGGATTGTTCGTTCTTTTGAAAGACGATTGGGTTCTCACTTACTTTTGTCAGCTGAAACTCAATATTTTTTTACAAAATTGATGTAAAAATGGAAATTTTCAGCGTTTCAGATTTGTCAAAAATTAACTGTTGAAAAGTTATATTTGGCAAATCTGGAGTATTTATCTGCAGATATCCCAATTCTTTGTCTAAAGGAATATCTTAAAATTTTACACCTATCTCAAGAAAACGATGCTTAAAATTCAAAAATATGCCTCTCTGTACATTATATATGAACAAAAACTTTCCTCTCTTTAACAATGCATTTGATATATCGCAATATGCAATTTTCACATCAAAATATATTTAAATGGAATATTTTGGGCGATGTTTGTGAAATGGGAACTTTCGGCATTTCAGAATTTTTCAAAATTTATCGTTGAATTGTTGTATAACTGCTCTGAAACTACACGCATGATCTTATTTGTGATATATAGGAGTCTTTGTTTATTTGGTGCTTATAATTTTATGTTATTAGACCTTCATACAATGCTTTATCTTTTCAGGCTAAATAAAATGAAATAAATTGTGCTTAGTCCGCTCAGGTACCCAATTGTCTGCTGCAATACTGCTCCAAATACTACATATATATTGTATATTGTAAATTAACATCGTGATGACACTCTCCACTTCATACATTCTGTTAGTTTTAGTCTGATGTTTAAGATAATAATTCCCTATGATAATGATTATATACCCAAATGAACTCGAAATTAAGGAGACCACTGATACACAATCATCAGCATCCTACCTGGGACTATACCTCTACATTAACAGCTAGAATGCCAAATTCCTTTCTTTATACCTCTACATTGACAACTCTGGGCGTTTGAAAACAAAACTTTATGACAAGCGTTATGATTTCGACTTTCCAAAAGTAAACTTTTCGTTTTTGAGCAGTAATATTTCCACTTCTCCGGCATATGGCGTGTACATTTTACAGCTCATTAGCTATTGCCGTACCTGTAGTTTGTACAGCGATTTTGTCAACAGAGCGAAATTACTGCGCATCAAGGGTATGTTCAGTCACTGTTGCAATTGCCACTACAGAATATTTACGGTCGTCACCACGAATTGACAGACCATTGCAATGTTTCTGTTTTACAAATGACAGATATTCTTTGGGTAGATCCAGGGTTTGTTACCGGACTGAATAACACCGACTGTGACAAAACCGGCACTGTGACGGGTGCCACGCGTGGAGCAGATCATGCTTACCCTTCCGGAGCACCTGATGATATCTCAGTTTTTATAGGGGTTCACACTGTTAGTGCTTTAGTTTTGTGGCGTTCTTGTTCATTTTTGTTTCTTTGTTTCGCCTTTGTCATACTGTTTCAATTCGTGTTGCTGTGAATTGCCGTGATTTTGGATTTATGATTTTAGAATTTCCGCTTTCCTCGTTCTGGCCTCGGTATTCCTTTGCAGATGTACTTCATTCCCCTGCACCATTGTGAATATCTTTGTTAACCTGTATTTGTTCATGTATTAAATCCTGGAATCCAGGTTTCCCGAGTTCCCATCATCGTTTACGTTTGTCTTTTGTCTTAGTTGCGATTTTCCTGTGTAGTTCCCTGGCAGATTGTGGTATGCAATTGTTATTTTAGCCTTTGTAGATGCTTTTGTTTGTCCATTATTGTACATTTTATTTATTATTATGAAAAGTAGCATAATATGTAGAAAAAAGCTATAATTACGAATAAAAAATAAATGTAAATTTCAATACAAATGTAGACACAGATAAGCCTTGCTAGAATAGAAACATTGTCATCTGCACATGATGAACGTATAGCGAAGGTCGAGAAAATTAACGTCAAGGTAACTTTACAGGTGGATGACTTGTTTGTATCAAAATGTAAAAAAGAAAACTTCTAAGGAGACCATAGATGTTACAATTGCTGAGAAATTTACATGAATGTAAAAATTATTAACGCGGTCAATGTACCATTAAAATAAGGTCAAGGTAACTTTAAAAGTGCCAGACTAGCAGGTTCTCACAAGGATGAAACAAAAAAGCTTATATGGAAAGCATGGGTGTTACAATTTCTGAAAAAAAATGTACATAAATGTAAAAAATAAACAAATTCAATGGACCATGAAATTGAAGTCAAGATTCCTTAATAGATATCAGACTCGAATGTACTTACTAAGATATAACAATAAACTTAATATGGAGAGTCTATCAAGACGTTTCTATTTTTGATAATATACTTCGATGTAAAAAATTAACAAAGTCACTGGACCATGAAATCAAGATCAAGATTTCTGGTTATATATCAGACTGGTATGTATTCATTATGATGAAGCATTACATCGAATATGGTATCAATATACATTACAAGGCATCAGAAATTGAAATGAATGTAAAACAATGTCAAAATATTTACAAAGTCAATGACCCGGACAAGGAGGTCAATGTCACTTGACAAGTAGCAGATTTCCATGTATATACCAAGATGCATCAATACACTAAATAAAATGGATCTATACAATACAATTCCAGAGAAAAGGACTTGAATGTATCAATTTTGGCGCAATTTTCATGGAGTTATTGAACCACGAAGACAAGGTCCAGGTCATCTGAAACATGCAATGCTGCAAAGAGCATTTCCTTATGTATCTGTGGACCAAATGTGATCAATATGATGTATGTATTGCAGTAAAACAGTTTAAGAAAAAGTTTATAATGCCGCCGTAGCCGCTGCTGCCGGAAAGTAATACCTATGTCTGGCTTTCACCGACTTTCGTCGCTGGAGAGACAAACAATATAGATATGTTCATAAAAGAATATAGGAAATATTCAGAGAATATTTGATTATGGTATTTCTGAGTATTTTTAAAGTATTAAAATTTACAGTGGTAAAATAAGTGAAAAAGAGTATAGACAAAAAAATTTAAATATGAGTGTTTTTTATATTATTTGTCTCTGAATGATGTGTATAATGACTAAGCGAGATACATTGTAAATGTTGGAATGTCTACAATGCATATTCCAAATCAAAACCTTTATTAAATGTACACTCACACCTTAGCAAATGCATTGAAAATTCAAGAAATGAAAAATTTGTAACTTAACAAAATCCAAACATGCACATTTTCGATAGGTATACCAATGATCTGCAAAGTAAAAGTCATCCTAGCAAATTCTCTATGGGTGCTCTGACAAATCGACGCACAGACAGATGGACCTCAGACGAATATATAGCAGTAAAACAATACGTTTTACTTTTTGTCATGTTAGCCAAAAAATGCTTTCTTCCCTTCTTGGCATAATTGGTAAGAATGCTACTGTCGCCACATAGTTCAAAGCCAACTAAAAATTATTATTAACTGACAATTAATGATTAACAATGATAATTTCGTTTTCATCCTAAATTTTAATGCAGTAACGTTGCCTATCGCCAGAAAATTGATAGAAATATATGATTGTTAGAGCTATTGCCAGTTTAATTTATTTATTTTTGCTGACGATCCCTAATCCATGAGATAAACAAAAAACAGAGATTAAGAATTGTTTAACATCAAGCAATGAATTCCGTTCAAACCGGTGCTATGACGGTATAAGCAAAGCTGATCAGTGAAAGCCTTATGGTGTCTTCAAGATTAATACAACAATTAAGGCGTTGTTCAATTGCTTGGTTTTATCATGAATTCATAGAATTCAAAAAGGGGTAAAAGGTAACATCAGGAAACTTTTTCTCAATATCTTTTCCTTATTTCTTGATATTTTGAATGTTTACGCATTATCACTATGGAAGTAAAAACGCTTTCAGTCATTCAAAAAACGAGTTACGTTTATCATTTATGCAATTCGCAGAGAATGCAACTAACATTAAATATTTTTCAAAATAAAAATGGCTTCTAATCATCTGCCTTCTCCGTGAAACAATTTCTGAAGCTCTTGAACACAAATTCCGGATTTTTACTTTATAAAAAATTGCTTGGTCTTCTTCTTGGTTTGATTCGTCGTACCATTTGCTTACTAGGTTTGTCTCTGAAAAACATAACACTGCACCATTATAAATAACTCGAAACATAACACCATTCATTCATGTAAATATGACTTGTTTCACAATAGTAGATTTTTGTTCATTCTGAGCGATTCCAAACATCTGCTTTGAATCAATGTTTTATTGGTTTTATATTTATCAATTTCGAAATATCTCTATGGAATGTTGAGAGAAAATGCAATATTTTAAATGATACAAATATAAACATTGTGCGTGAAAAAGAAGTGTTTTTGTTTTAAAGAAGCCCTCTTTTTATATTCACCTGAAAGTCACAAGGAAGCCTTCCAACGGTGGTATTGGGTCACCAAAATAGGGTCGAAAGGGAGTCCAACAAATGTATTCAGCGTTTTTCTCTCTTTTTATCGTTAATATAATTACCAAACTTATACATGATTTTTTAAATTCTGAAAACGTTAATAACTCTTATGTTCTCTCTATCTCGCTTACTATATGCCTAAATCAATGAATTACTTGAGGTTAGTTAAAAATTACTATCAAAACAATAAAAAAATGTAAACATTTGGCCGTTGTTTAGATTAAGTTGCGTTCAAGGTTGACATTGTCCTGCCCGTTTCTCTCGGCTGGATTTTAATTTATACGTCTAAGCCAGGCCAGAAGGATTGGAAGTGATGTGATCATACTGGTCAATCTAATGTGGAAAAATGTTCAGACTGGGAGTACCTTTGTTTTGAATGTTTTGTTTTTATTGATGTGCTTTGTAGCTGTCTAACGTCGTCGTTTTATGTGATCTAATTTTTGCCTCATCTTTGGACTTCGATGTTTGTAAATACCACTCCTTTTTTCCTCCCGGAATTCTACTGCCGCTGTTTTAGATGACTTGTTATTTATTTTCCCAATGAACTGAAAACATGTTAGTGTATAAACATTCTTTTTAATAGCAATGCGGATGTGTTATTTATTCTCGGAACTGATTAGAATATTTTGGTGTATAAATAATCTATTTTGCCATCATGCTGTGTTATTTATGCCCGAACGGAATCACAAAGGAAATTATTTGAAATCAAAATATAAACAATTTGCTTTAACTTATTATTTTCATATGACACAATTGACAGACCAAATTTTATAACTCTTCATATTTAGGAAATATATACATTCACTCTATAAGTTGATATATGGGGACCAGTATTATATAGATCGAAAAAGTTTTTAGTTTACGAAATTTAGAACTATTTGCGGGAAAGGGGAACTAATCCGACGCAAGGTCATTATATATATCAACCCAGTAGGCAGTACTATAGTGCTGACAAGAAAATCAATTTTATCTATTTTAAACTTGCAAATCTAAATTTAACCAAATTTTGTTCAAAACTAAGGAGTGTCCTTTTCTTGTATAGCTCTGTCCGTATCTGATTTTGTTTTTTCTATTTAAAATCTTATTTGTAATTTGGTATCTATCAGTATGTACATATATTTCGGTATATGGATTTCCAATACTTTGATTTCATCTGCAATGCCGAGACATAAGTATGGAAATACGCATATGCAGAATCCAAATTTACACCTACTTCAGTATCATGTTATTTATCACCACTAGGCCGATGCCTCTGATGGTGGTCTGTGAGTCCAGGAAGGTATTCACCAATCCAGTAGCCAGTTATTTGGTGCTGGAACGAAAACCGATTTGATCTGGAAACTTGCACAATCTTAATTTAAAAAAAAATGTTCAAAACTAAGGAGTATCTCCCATTTACATAGCTCTGTTCTCATATGCACGGTTTACATGCATTATATCTATCATCAGTTTATTTTAGTAAATGATCAAATGAAAACTTACAGAATGGAAATGTTTGACAATTTTTAATTCAGATTCTGGGAAAGTTTCATAATTTTTCTTTTGGCCTGACAAGTTCTTGCTGAAACACTCCAATGTAAGGCTGTTTTCACTTTTGATCTTGTATGTCTACTATGACCAGTGCAGAAATCTCAGCTGATTTTGGATTTGATCCTATCAATAATTGGTTCTCTCTTGGCCTTTACTCATATTTCGGTATATTGACAGAGCTGTGCATGAGGGAGATACTCCTTAGTTTTGAACAAAATTTTGCAAAATTTGATATTACAAGCTACCAGATTAAATCGCTTTCGGGCTAGCACCGAAGTACTGGCTACTGGGTTGGCGAAAATAAATCGCTGCGAATATTTCTAATCCTTATATAAATGCATCATTACATTTAGAAATAGGAAATCGCGAAAATTTGTTGTCGCGAACCTCGCCACAAGGAACAAAACGCGAAATTAAGTATCCGCGAAAATAATTGGTTAATAATACCCCCTCCTCCTTCGGAGTTGGGGTATAAATATTTCGGTTTATTATTTTCAAATATTTTATTTAATACG
>MJUU01035616.1:2726-35292 GCA_002080025.1 Modiolus philippinarum | reverse complement strand
TAAAGCGATAAATATTTTTATCGGAAACCCCCATCCCCCAAAAATCAATAATCCACAAAACCACGTCAAGGTCTTGTGCGTTGAAAGAGATGACAACATGACGTCAGCCCTTCACTTGTAGAGTTTTCACCATCGTTGGGTATTATTTTCTTTGCTGTATGCCTCAAATTGGACTTAACTAGAAAAGAAAGATGTTTTTTACGTTAATGCCAAGTTTAATTTTGTTTTCTGGGTGAGATACAGAATACTCTGTTTTGGTTTCAAAATGGCGGCAAATGGAGGATTCTAATCTGTAGGGGACAGGTAAATAGCCATTTTTGATGGTCAATTCTGACCAATCAAAGTGTTTGTTACATAAATAATGCATAACAAAATAAATTTCCATTGCTTATCAAGAGCTAGCCACCCTGAAATTTTGAAGAAAATCCAAAAACCTTTGTATGAGTTGTTGCCCTTTTTCACGGAATTTTCATATTTTGTCGTCTTTATTTCAATAACAAGAGAAGATGAAGTGTAAATTGATAAAATGTTTGCCATGCTGGGGCGACTTCAAAACCGGTGTTGAAAATTGTTCGTTGACCGCCTTTTTTCAAAATGGCCGCACAAAAAAGCGGGAAAATTCGACATGTCCGATTTCAATGAAATTTGGTTTCCAAATAGATATTGATGCTTCGACTTCAAAACCAATGTTAAAATTGTTCACTGACCGCCATTTTCAAAATGGCTTCCAAAAAATGCGGGAAAATTCATCATTGTCTGATTTAATGAAATTTGGTTTCCAAGTGGATCTTGATGTTTCAACTTCAAAACAGATGCCGAAAATTGTTCGCTGACCGCCATTTTCAAAATGGCCACCAAAGAAGGCTGGAAAATTCAACATCGTCCAATTTCAATGGAATTTGGTTTTCCAATAGATATTGATGTTGTGAATTCAAAACTGATGTTAAAAATTGTTTGCTGACAGCCATTTTAAAACGGCGGGAAAGTTCAATATTGTCTGATTTCAATAAAATTTGGTGTCCTAGTGGATATTGATGTCACCACTTCAAATTGGTGTTGAAAATTGTTTGTTGACTGCCATTTTCAAAATGGCCGCCAAAAAAGCGGGAAAATTCAACATTGTCCTATTTCAATGAAATTTGGTTTTCAAATAAGGGTTTTAAAAATTGTTGTTGACCGCCATTTATAAAATTATGTCTCAACTTCAAAACTGGTGTTAAAAGTGGTCCTAAGCAAGTACGTTTTTGTCAAAAAAGTCTTCTTATGAAATTTTAGTTTCTTGATATTTGGGTTATTTGATGTGGTTTGTTTCCATTGATTTATTCACTTTTTTACCTTTTTCGGGGCCATTTAGGGCTTGCTATATGGTGTGAGGTTCCTCACTGTGTTGAAGACCGTACGGTGACCCCTATATGTTTTGTTTTGGGTCGTTTTAACCTGGATATGGGATGTTGTCTCCTTGACATATACCCCATTTCCTTTCTTTTTCATATTGAACACAAAAAATATTTCTAAGAACTGCGAGTAGAGTTCCTGAGTAAAGTTTTAAAGTTTGTCATATACAGACAAAGTGACAGGTAAGAACGTGATAAGAACGTGGTGTAAATCCTCCGACGAATCCAGTCTCCGTAAAAGAGGTTCCAATATGAACTTAAAGTACGCACAACGAATTGTGCCGCAGCTTAAATCGCTGTAGCTATTTTGTTTAAATAAGACCATAATAAAACATATATGCATCATTTTTGGCCGCCACTCTTGGTATATTTACCGAAATAATCAAAATTCAAATCGAAATATTTTCCATAGACTTTAATGTTAATTTCACTCAAATTTTAAAGAAATTCGATGTGGGAGTGATTGATGAATGATTTACGCAAACCAAAGAACCAATGAAAAGACACAAAATCCATTTTCGAAGGATTACTTATTTGCATATGGGGTGCTTGTTTGTTGTTTATTCAGATGGCCAATGAACAAACAGAATTTTGTTTTGTTTACTAATTTGCATGTAAATGTTTAGGTAAATCTGAGAATAAAATTTGCAGAACCAATATCCAGTTACCATTTACTTTTATTAAAATGATTTGTTTACGGGTAAAAAGTTTTTGTTGACAATTTATCAAGTAATTACATAATTAATTTTTTGCTTCGCAATCGAGATTAACTCCCGACCCACGTGTTTTGGTTAATCGTTAGACCCCAGGGCATTATAACAATAAATACAGGTATTCAATTAACCAGGTGTACCCCTCTGTTTTCTACTCAAATTTTCTGTAAAAATAACATAGAAGGGTAATGGAAAACTTTTTAATCTTTTGTTGTAAAAATACGGTAATGCATGGTCTGAAGCGGCAAAAAATTAGCTCTCCATTAGTGTATGCTATGTCATCCTTTAATATTTACTTAAAAAGATATTTGGTGAAAAGTTGCGGCAAATTTCGTTGTGGCTACTTTAGTCATTTTTATTGACATTTTTAACGGAGGTTTCCTATTTTGTGAAATCAACTCCTTCTACAGTTTTCAACCCAGATCTATGAAACTTTACAACTCTGTATATATTAAGGATGTGCACAAACTTTTTGAAATTATTTACGGTAATTTTTTCTTACCTCTTCGGGACTTGGGAATTAGTCGTGTTTATTGACATTCTTAATGGAGGGTATATATTTTGTGAAATAGTTGACTCAGAATGTTTTTGCACCTAAATTTTTGGAATATTTTCGGTATTTTTTTCTTTCTTTGCTGGACTTAATAACTTAGTTACTTGACATTTTTAACAGAAGGAGCATTTTTTGTGAAATCAATTTAACTTACAGATTTAAACCCAGATCTATGAAACTTAACAGAATGATTACATACTAGTATATATATTAAAATGTGCACTTGACTTTCTGGAAACATTTCAGATTTCCCCCCGTGTTTTTATTCTGTACTTGGGAAGTTATAAAGAGTGTACCAGAACCGTGAAATTTTGTCTTTATATATATTTTTACCGAGATCCTTGATATTCAAAGGCATTTTCTATACAGCCCACATAGTCCTATTTATTAGAAAAGTCCATTGAATAAGTAAAGGATAAAACCAAAACGAAATAAGACCGACCAATTTTTGTCTAGTTCGTTGCATAGGACATCCGGAACTAAACAAAACTTAGTGCCATTTGAAAAGGCAAATGTTTTTGCGCACCCACACCATAAATATGGTCTTGGTTCTTGGTGTCTTTGTTTTGAACAGGGTTACCAAACACTGTAAATTGGCTTAAATGGACACAAAGGGCCTTTTATTGTCATGCTCGACTGCAAATAACTCTGTAAACTTGAACCTGCAGCATACATTATATTTTTTTTTCTAAGGAAATACACGTTTTAAAGCCCACCTCGCATGATTTGCGACAACA
Organism: Modiolus philippinarum; assembly: GCA_002080025.1. Lineage (NCBI taxonomy): Eukaryota > Metazoa > Mollusca > Bivalvia > Mytilida > Modiolidae > Modiolus > Modiolus philippinarum. The sequence goes on along the minus strand of MJUU01035616.1, from coordinate 31,895 downwards.
TTTGAGCATATTTTGAAAATGGCCGAACAAATGAACAAAATTCACGTCTTAATGTCAGGCGCGGAGCCAAGCAATTAAAAAGGGGGTTCCAATTGGAAATGAAAGAAAAGTGATTGATTGATTGATTGAATATTGTTTAACGTCTACTCAGCAATATTTCAGCTATATCAAGACGAGAACAAGTTTGTTGATAAATAATCACTTTGGGGTATGGAAATGGCCATGGGACGGGAAATTCTGACTGCCACTGGAAAAGTAGGGTGAAATCGTCAAGGGCGGGGAATTTAGCCTTGTAGCCGATCACCTACGGACCACCCCAAAGAGAGCTTGCTACAAGGGTTCTTTAACGTGCAGGAAGCGTGGCATTTCTTCCAACACGTGGACCCGAGTTGACATCCCATCCGAAAGATTGGTTGTGTATTTATTAATCCCGCACAACCACGGAATGGGTCCTATTTCTATATCCCGGGACCCTCGGGGTCAGCCTCCGTTTAGGAGGGGTCACACCCCGCAAGCCGGAGATACTGGGTCCTATTTCTATATCCCGGGGTTCCCTCGGGGTCCTCTGTTAGGAGAAAGAAAAGTGTGCCGAGCGGAGCGAGGCGCGAAAAGTTTTTTTTGGTATTTTTCAATAAACTTCTGGATACTAATTATAAAATACATGATTGTCCAGAACAAAACGGGGTTCCAAACCCCGGACCCCCCCTGGATCCGCTAATGAATGTTCATACTTTTTATGGTAAAATACAATATTTTTATATTGTACCATAGTTTATTGAAGAATTTGTTCGAACATTAAAAGGAAAAAAGTCAAACCATATTGAAATTATATGTGGTGTCTGTGTAGTATTATTAATTTTTGGGGCTTTGCTTGTTAGTAATTAAAAATAAAAGATTGAAAGAGAGACATTAACTTTTTGTTTCAAAGTTACTTTTGACAGCTTTGCGGTAGTTTGTTGTTGTTTTGTTGAGCTTGGAGAGATTTGGGTCACTTGTTTGAAGTCGGTGTTTCTTTGATGTCGGAAGATACCAATATCGTACGTACCGATTAGGTTGTTATTCCTTATAAGGTAAATTCTCAAACTCCAAAATAAAGATGGCGTATGTTAAGCACATAGTTGACAATCATATAATGCAGGAGGAGGGGAAGAGCAGATTCCTAAATATTAAGGAAAGGGATATGTAAGACATGATAAGACTTGTGTGGGAGAAGGGAACCACTTTCCCTGGATGTAACGCCTCTCTAATCTATAAATTGAAATTTCTAGATCCTGTTGGTTTGGATTGCTACGACAGGTCTCTTTACAATATCAAGTTGGTTGTTCGTCATGGGACACCGATTACCATGTTTCCCTGTTTTTGATATGCTACATGGAAATTTGAAATTACCGCCGTTTTCCGTTCACTTTAGAGATTTATTCCTAAGTTTATTCATCTGTTTATGTATTCGGACCCGACTTTTTACCAAATGTATTGAAATTTTTACTCACCGTTGTTTTAAATTTAGGATTTATACGTTTAAAATCAAAACTACAATATTTTTGAGATGTTGGATATTTACTGATCGTGGATTTATATTTTAGATTTATTCTTTTAAAATAAAAACTGCAATATTTTTGAGACGTTGGAGACATGTATTGGTGGATTTTTAGAAGTAATGACAGTTTTTTATGCTTTTTCTGAACATTGGTTTTATTAGGATATTCTTTTTCGTTTGGATGCCCCGACTGTGATTTTCATTGGATTTACAAATTTAACAAAACTGTCTGTTTTCCGTCAATTCTGTCATTATTATAAATTTGCGATATCTGAATTTATAGCTGTTTGACTTTTTGGAATAACATTTTTACACGTCTATTGAAACATGTATTAACACTTTTTTAAATTGTGTGTGCACACTATTCGTTCATCACAGTGGAATTGTCCGTTTTGTTTTTGTTTTTTTTTTCATAAATATTATCTTTAAGATCTAGTGTATTATTAACATTTTTATTTACCGTTCTTATGTGGCTGAGTTTTTATCGTTTGGATTAAGACTGAATGATTGTGTTGCGTGCTTGAGTTTGAATGAATATTGTGTCCCAGCATGTAGATTTAAGTGTAGGGTAAGCGTAAGCTTTTAGATGATTAAAAGAATACTGTTTCATACAAAGAGATGTTTTGTTGAAGATTTCTGGATTAATAAGCGATTCATTTCACGACAAGTATTATTCAGATTTATTTCAGGACACTTTTTAATGTTGTTTTTCAGACCACACCTACTCAATATGGAAAACTGTAAGAAAATAACGTCATGGGATATTTACGGTGTCAGAAAATTTCAGTACAGTGGTAATAAGAAGTATTCTCCTTGTATCCATCAGACTTTTAACGGATCCATTATAATACAGAGTGATGTGTTTGGACTTACGATACAACAATTTGATAAAGAATTTAAGGCCTGTCTGAAAAGAAAAGAAAAGGCGCAATGGATTCTCAACATTCGTTTCCCTGATAAAACTATGAAAGAATATTTTGAGTATTTGAAATATGGAGATTGCACTGTAGAAGGTAAATAAGAACTATTTGTCTTTTATTTCATTATTGTGTTGAAATAATGGATTTTCAAGGTATAAAATACTACTGGTAAAATGCATTTCCCCTTTTGGGTCAAATTGATGTACTGTTTACTAATTTTTTGTATTCTTTATTTTTTTTTTCATAATCCTAATCACTGCAATCGTTGCATTCTTTTCACAGCAAAAATAAATGTCACCAACATGATATAAAGATTCAGTATGGGATACTGTTCTCTGGCATTTTGTTATGCTACTTCTTATTTACTGGCTCTGTACATTTTTCTTTTTTTTTGTCCTACCTGTTCTCAGCAATCAAAAACGACTCGATATTTGGTATGGGGCCTTGTCTACATTTAGGCATTTTGCTCTACTTATCATTGTTAGGGTTTCCAGTTTTTCCTGATGAAATTCGAGGACTTTTCCAGTTTTTTTTTCAACCTTTTTCAAGGTCAGATTTTGTTAACTTTTGACACCATTTAGGATTTATATGGCATTGTCCGCTGATGTTCTCAGTGTTTGTGAATTTCATTTAAGATTACATGCAAGCCATAATCTTGTGGAGATATGGGTATCAATTAGGACATTGTAGGGTATTAATAAGCATAATACATGTTCCTTGATGTCATCCGGCACCTGAATCCGATCTCAGGGGTCAGACTACAGATCTGCCGGAAAGGGGTGTCCTGTCTATGAGGGTAGTCGGGTCATAATACTGGAAGACTGACCGCGAAATTTTGTAGCCGAACTGTTTGGAGAAACGCCACGCTCAATGCAATGCAAAGATCCCTTCTATATTTTTCTAATGGGAGCCGAGTCGCTCTGTCCCGTTTAGAAGGCTAAATTTCCTTCCCCTACCCATTATCCTGTTTTCCCAGAGACAGAAATGTAGCCTCCGTTAAGACCCCAGTGGGTATGCTTTGCACGAGAAACGTAGATGCACATTTTTACTTGAAAATCCGGATAAAATATGGCAAATCCGTAGTTGTAAATGTATAATCGGACTTGCCTGCTATGCAAGATATAGCTCCGGCTTTCCGATTGTCGCTTCGTGATGTTTCCAGTTATATCATCTTGCTTTGCAAAGTTTGACGCATGTACAATTTAACATTAGAGTCTATGGGAGACTGAATTAGCGGTGTCATATCCAAGCGCAATTTTCTCACCGTTCTTAAAATGTTGTATGCTCACCAAAAGATAATATAAAAAGTTACTTTACCTAAAGCGCAAAAGATTTCTCGATAATGTTTCTACTGGTTTCTGGTTGAACAGCAAATGCATTATAGGAGGGAACCAGACATGGTTTGTTTACAGTCGTGACCGATACGAATTTCACGACTTTTTCCAAAGTCGTGAATTTCGTAAGTATATTGAACAAGTATATATGAAATTTGGATTTTACAAAATTTATTCCCGATGTGGCGATCGAGGAAACCATTATGCAAACGGCTCCTATCCCAAACGACGTCCATTTCCAGTGTAAACAAATGGACGATTACACCAGATAAGGGTGCAGAAAAGAGCGTTATCGGAATTCAAAAGAGAATTTTTAGAACTATGGGTCCTCTTTCCTAATTGTGGAAGTTGATTGACACTATACGTGAGAAATCAAAAAAAGCATCACACGTGGACGAAGTAGATATCGCCCACATGTGTCAACTAGTTGAAAAAAACAGTGTGTTGTGTCGGACAATCTAGTTTAGCAGTAGACAGACACAGAAGGATAAACACACATATAAAAATTACAGAAGATTACAAAACTGCCAAAGAACTTTTGGACAAAAATGAGGAAGTCCTTCAGAAAAGTGGAAAGACTTTATTTGGTGAAGGTTTTAAGAAAGTGCTCAAAAGGACGAGCAAGACTCAAAATGAGGCATTGGAAATAGCAAACGGCTTAAGGAGTAGAAAAAATAAGAAAAGGCATAGCAGTGAAGGGTCTAGGTCCAGAACTGGCGGACGTGGATCATTCAAGAAATATGGTCATGGAGTGCCCTTTCAGTACAGGCCCTTAGGACAGTCACATGTTAAAGGGACCGAGGGCCAAGGACGTGGTGGTTATAGCAGAGGCAACTTTAAAGGATCCCACCCTTAGGGACACAGAAAGTCAGTATCATGTACTAAACTTGGAGTGCAAACAATCTCAATTGCCAAAAGGAAAACAAATTTCCTTGCATTTTGTCAAATCTGAGTCAAAATGTAATGTCTCTGATATAAGAATTAAACCTAAAAGTGAGCAATTGGCAAACCCGGCTACCTATTGCCGGAAGATTACAATTTTTCCTCGAAAACTGGCAAAAAAATAACCAGTGATCATTACATAATTCAGCTGGTAAAAGGTTACAAATTAGAACTAGAGATCGAACCCGTTCAAAATCACAGTCCGGGTCAACCCTCATTCAGTTCAAAAGAAAAAACGGCCCTGGACGAAGAAGTAAACAAATAAGTAGAGAAAAAGGCAGCAGAGATTGTTTCACCAATGTCAAAACAGTTTATAAGTCACCTGTTTTTAGTTCCAAAGAAGGACGGGGGATTGAGACCTGTCATCAATTTGAAGGCTCTAAACAATTTCATAAAATATCAGCACTTCAAAATGGAAGGCCTTTATATTGTGAGAGATCTTTTAATTCGATGGGACTGGATGTGCAAAATAGACTTAAAAGATGCATATCTGACAATGTGACATAGATGTGGCATCAAGAAAATACCTAAGATTTCAATGGCAAAACAAGATGTTCCAATTCAATTGTCTTCCTTTCGTGTTAGCAAGTGCCCTCAGGGTGTACACCAAACTTATGAAACCAGTGATAAGTCTTCTAAGAAAAGTAGGAATACGTCTAATTATACAAAGGAAAAATTAATTCAGGCAAGAGACAGCACCCTGTTCCTTCTATTAAATCTAGGTTTTATAATAATTTGGGAGAATTCAAAAGAAGATCCCACTCAGGTTCTAGATTTTCTGGGATTTCAAATCGATTCCCCAAAAATGATGTTTCATTTAGTAGAAGAAAAAATAAGAAAATTAAAGCTATCATGCAAAGAGATATTATCGACAAAAGAGGTGTCAGTCAAAATCACTCTCACTTCCCAAGCTCGCGAAGAGTTAATTTGGTGGGTAAATCAAATAGAGCAATCAGACTGTCGTTCCATCATTTCATCTACCCCAGATTTGGTTTTAACAACAGGCCTCAAACGAGGGATGGGGAGCTGTATTTCGAGGTACTCGTACAGGGGTTTTTGGACCCAAGAAGAAAAACAGCTGCACATAAACTCAAAAGAACTCTTAGCAGCTATCTTCGGTCTCAAAGCATTCGTCAAATCAGACAGTCGAATATTGGTTCATTTAAGAATGGACAATACATCCGCAGTGGCCTGTGTACACAGATTAGGGGGGGGGGGGACCAAATCAAATGCTCTAACAAGAATGATGAAGGACATTTGGGTTTGGTGCTCCCAGAAAAACATAACTCTAACAGCGGAATATTTACCAGGAAGATTAAATTCAGTGGCAGACTGCGAGTCCAGAAATGCAAACGACTCCAGCGACTGGATGATAGACACAAAGTTGTTTACCCAAATCACAGCAGTATTAGGGCGGCCAAAAATAGACCTTTTTGCAAGTCGATTAAATTGTCAGCTTCCAAATTTCGTAAGTTGGCGAATAGATCCAGATGCTATGGCTAAAGACGCTTTTCTGTTGTCATGGACGTCAATAGAAGGTTATGCATACCCACCGTTCTGCTTAATAGGACGATGTCTCGCAAAAATTGCAAAAGAAAAGGCAATTCCGATATGGCAGGCACAACCCTGGTGCCCTCTACTGCTTCAAATGTCGGTGAGGGATCCAATAAGACTCCCTTGCTACCCTCAAATTTTGTCATCCCCGATAGGGGAACTGCATCCTTTGCCAATTGCCAAAACTCTTCAACTGGCAGCTTGGAAAGTCTCGGGGAACTTAACATTACAAAAAAAAAACTTATCAACAGAAGCTGCAAAATTACACCTCCAGGCATGGCGACCAGGAACCAGGGCTTCATATAAGAGTGCCTGGAAGCGATGGGATGGCTGGTGTAATTCAAAACAAGTTAATTCCATTCAAACATCTGTGGCAGATATAATAGAATTTTTAACTTGTTTATTCAATGAAGGAAAGCAGTATAGAACTATAAATACATATCGCTCTGCAATTTCACGGGGTCATAACTTGATTGATAGTGTAGCAGTAGGAAAACACCCAACTATTATGAGAGCAATTTTTAATGCCCGAACACCTCTTCCTAGGTATCAGCACTCATGGGATGTTGACAAGGTACTTAGTTCCATCATTTCATGGAAAGATACAAATTCACTTAATTTAAAATTGTTGTCACACAAATTAACCATATTGTTAGCCCTTGTATCTGCAGGAAGAGCCTCAGAACTTCAGAAATTACATTTACAGTACATGTGTGATAAAGGTGACCATGTCATCTTCAAAATACCTGCTCTAACAAAAACAAGTAAAGTAGGCAAAACTTTACCAGAACTAATCTTCACGCAATTCAGTGATGCAAATTTGTGTGTTGTTAAATGTATTAGACGATATATATATATAACATCAAGCTTTAGGAAAGAGAATGACAATATTAATTGCAATTGGTTGATTCTCAGTTTTGTTAAACCTTATCATCCTATAACAACTAGCACTTTGGCCCGTTGGTTAAAATTTACTATTAATGAGGCGGGAATTGACACATCACAATTTAATGCGCACTCTACCAGAGCAGCAGCAATATCTTAAGCTTTTCAAAGCGGAATATCTTGCACCGAAATAATGAATCAAGCTAAATGGTCAAATGAATCAACTTTTTCACGGTTCTATCACAAACCTGTGGAACCAAACAGATTCCAACAAGAAGTCCTATCTAGGTAACCTTTTAACAAACACTTGAGTATCTTGTCGAGATTTTGAAATAAAATTTAAGATTTCATAAGCACACGAAATTTGTGCAATGGAATCCTAATTTTATGAATAACAGAAGACAAGATATGAAATTCTTCCTATTCACACCAACCCTAATATAAAATTAGGATTAGAATAACCATCTGATCGGTACATAATATATTGCAATCTTCCAGCATCTATGTTACACATAATTGCACTAAAGTTTATTTTCATGTTCTCCACTTTATGATAAAGATTTGAACCTCAATTGAAAATGTTTATTAATCATTTGTGTAAACTAAATGTCAAAAATATTTTACATGTTCAAGCATTGAATGTAAACTAATTGTCAAATATATTTTAATTATTAATCTACTGAATCCTATGTTTATGTTTGCACTAATTAAGTCGTAAGCGGATACCAAAATTAATCATGACTTTTTAGACGATTGAGCACTTGCTCAAGGCAGATAAACACTAATATCCATATCCATGAGAGTTTACAAGTCGGTACAATTGAAGAAACAATCCTACTAAAATACAGAGCTCAGTAGCAAATTACCTTGTTTGACCCGGTCTTTATATTTGAAGGGCTTCCCTGTATGTACATTTCCTTCGCTCTGCTCTATATATACATTCGATTACAGAGATTTCCTCCAATCTTTGTAATCCTAGTGGTCCATACTATGTATACTGACCTTAACACAATACCATTACATGCTATAGAAGTTTCCGCCGTGACGTCACAAGCTTGAAAAATTACCTTTGGTTGGCAAGAAATCGTAGTCACTGATTAGAGTCATAAAAATGTCATTTTCAATTAACTGGTGAGAATTACGAGATAACTATACTGTATTTTAGGATCTGAGGGGGTAAATCGTAGATTTTACTGTCGCAAACTGAGTTTCCCGGCGACGCGTTAGCGGAGCCGGAAAACGGATGTTTTCGACAGTAAAATCTTAGATTTACCCCCAGAAGATCCTAAAAAACAGTTTGGTTATCTCTATTCTAATGCAAATTCGAAAGAAAAACATTTTTAAACGATTTTTAAATTACAGGAAGTTTGGTGTACAGCTGCGCCATTCCCGGGCGCCATTACGTTGCTATTGGTTCCGACGGTAAATCGTGGATTTTACCCCCTCAAAATTCTGACGCCATCCAATCACAATTAGCGTCACAAACATAAGCGCATTAGAATTTGTTATTTAAGATAAATAGATAATTCTTTTTGATCTCAATTATGGAATGTTTACACTTTTACAGGATGTAAAAATTTTCAGCTATATATAGAATTAGTGTATTTTGTAAACTATATAATTTTTCGAAACTTTTACACTTTTGAAATTCACATGAAAAATATTTGTCTATTTTTATTAAAAAGTAAATCGGTAGAAAAAAATATGAGTATCTCAATGTTTAACATGCATTTTCCGCCGTGCGCGGTCCCGGCTGAAGAATAGGCCCGCAGCATCCTCTGAGCTTGGAGTATGAGCCATCCTAACAGAGGACCCCGAGGGAACCCCGGGATATAGAAATAGGACCCAGTATCTCCGGCTTGCGGGGTGTGACCCCTCCTAAACGGAGGCTGACCCCGAGGGTCCCGGGATATAGAAATTGGACCCATTCCGTGGTTGTGCGGGATTAATAAATACACAACCCATCTTTCGGATGGGATGTAAACTCAGGTCCACGTGTTGGAAGAAATGCCACGCTTCCTGCACGTTAAAGAACCCTTGTAGTAAGCTCTTTTTGGGGTGGTCCGTAGGTGATCGGCTACAAGGCTAAATTCCCCGCCCTTGACGATATCACCCTACTTTTCCAGTGGCAGTCAGAATTTCCCGTCCCATGGCCATTTCAATACCCCAAAGTGATTATTTATCAACAAACTTGTTCTCGTCTTGATATAGCTGAAATATTGCTGAGTAGACGTTAAACAATATTCAATCAATCAATCAACATGCATTTTACAGATCCAAAATCGTGCATATAATAAAAAAGTTATCAAAGATTAAAAATTCTATCCCAATGCTTTATAGTGATAATTCTTCGGCTTTGCCAACCAAAAATGTTAATTTGCATATGTAAATTAGATTTTGTGACGTCACTAATTGGATTCGCGGAAACCCCTATACTGACCTTAGCACAATAAGTTTCATTATATGCTATATTATACAAACTTCCTCGTATATACTATACATATAATTGTTCTCTAGTTCATGAGTACAGGGCTTCCCTGTACTTATATAGTTCTAGTCTATTGTATTGTTTAATATTTTTATAAACAGGGCTTCCCAGTATCCAATTTTATAGAAATCACACTTACTGAAAATCCAGAGTGCAGGGCTTCCCTGTACCCGAGAGTGAAATAATACACAAGTCATACTTATATGTAACCTCTCACCTTTTAAGCTTGCTAGCATACAGAGCTTCCCTGTGTGGTAATTTGTTATCTGCAGAGCTTCACAGAGCTTCCCTGTATGGTATTTTGTTATTTGCAGAGCTTCCATGCTATCAAATTCTTTAAAATACCATATTTGCAAGGCTCCTTTGCAAATTTATATATCCCAATAATAATATGTCTCTTTCAACTTGCAGATAAACTGCAAAGCTACCAGTCAGCTGATAGTTCAAACACAAGTTCAATAAGTCTGTATAACCATAGTTTTGCTAATAAGTGACTTTGGTGTATACCATCCTTTAATATATTCCAGTTTTTTTTTTATACTTCGGAATTTTTAGTTTCCTGTCCTTTCTGGAGGATATAATTTGTGACAATAGGTGTAGCAATATCTTTATTTAAAAGTCTCAAATGTTGATTATACTAATCTATCACTTCACACAATTAAGAATCTTTGTCTGATTATACATTTTTGTCTCCTTCTGGAGTTATACCCTTGAAACTTTTAAATTTTGCAAATTATAGGATTTCCGACTGAATGAAATGTCCTCTAAATTGGTATGAAAGTTGTTTGCCATAAAACACAGGCCAAGTATAATTTTGGGTTCAGAAGTACACAGGGATCTAGAGTTATGCCTCTTTAAACTGAAATTTTGTGAAACCTGGCGGGGTATCATGTATTGCATCATAACTATTTTTTCTCACTATGTGATTCTTTATTCTCTCTTGATTGATTGATTGAGACTTGTTTTATTGGGTTAACATGACAATTGAATTGGGCACAAATTATACAATTTAGAATTGCCCTTTTTAATAATTACATAGTATACATACATAGACATAATATACAAAATGGATAGCAACAGAGATGATAATTTCGCTGAGAAAAGGTAAATAAAAGATATTAAGTATAAGCCCGGTCGTTCGACTGATTGACAATAAAGTTAGTTTGTAAACCGTCCTGTTTCTTTAATAGATGTTTGAACGTGACTAAAAATTAGTTGGTTGGATTCCTGTTCTTGTTCTTCCAATCCATAAAGTAAGACGGCCAAATTAAATGGAATATTCATTGACGAGATGCTAGTAATACGTTTGTTTCTTTGAACACGGAATTTTGAGCAATTTATAAAAAATGTTCTACTGACTCAGTGGCTGCACCACATGCACAAGAGGCATTCTCAGATAAATTGCAGCGGAATAGTCATAATTAAGAGAACTACAATGGTTTCTAAGTCGAGTGTGAATAATATTAAGGACTCGATTCCCAGTGAAAAAATGGCAAGGGGATTTAGAATGCACAATGCCCGAATGACGTGTCATCTGCAAATAGTCTACATAAGCCTATGAGATCGTCAGCTATGTCATTAAGATAGACCAAAAATAGCAATGGACCCAGCACAGACCCCTGGGGAACCCCAGCATGCAGCATACCAATATTTGAAACATCATCTTTAAGAACGACTTTTTGTTGTCTTAGTGATAAATAACTGGCAAACCAGGCAAGCAAATTTCCTTAATCCCGTAATTGTCTAACTTCCATATCAGACCTCGAATCTAACCCCATCGAAAGCACGACTAATATCGCAAAACGTTATAGAAGTCAGTTGACTCTTATTTAAGGCCAACAATATTCCATGATATAATTCATTCAGCTGATTACTGGTTGAATATTCCGGTAGAAATCCAGACTGAAACTTTGTAAGAAGAGAATTCGACGAAAGGTGGTTAAAAACATGCCGATATATAAGTTTCTCTAACATTTTGCTAGCACAGCTTAATAAAGCAACAGGTCGATAGTTTGAAACTAAATACCTATCACCCTTTTTATACAAAGGCACACCGTTTGATATTTTCCAACTGGATGGAAAAATACCTAACCTAATGGACTTGCTAAACAACATTGTGAGGGGTTGCGCTATTTCAAACTTTACTTCCCATAACATTCTATAATTTATCAAGTCGTTTCCAACAGCCTTGTTTGGATTTATAGTAGAAATAATATCGATAACGTCCTGTTCAAATACTACAATATTATTTAATATTTCTCTCCCTCTTTCGTCGAACTCTGGTAGATCTTTATCACTATTTTCCAGTTCCGTTACTGAACAGAAGAAATCATTCAGTACATTGCATTTGTCGAAATTATTTAAAACATGATTCATATTATTATTTGGGTCGCGTAATGGTGGTTTGCTGTTAGTACAGCCGTCGCCTTTAAGTAGCATTTCTATAGTTTTCCAATAAAGTTTGCTATTTGCCGATTTAAGATCACGCAGATTTTCGTTAATGTTTAAGTAAAAAGTTTCTTTCGCATGTTTCTTCATGTTGTATATCTTGTTCCTTTGGTTTTTGGGCGTCTCTTAGGCCTTAAAAACCTAAAAAAAATATGTTTGTTTGCAGTTCCCCGACTTAACAGTGAGAGTGATGCGTTGGTAGGTAGGGGAAATATTATATTTTATCATCTTTGTTGAAAATTCGCTAAGTAATGATGCAGAGAAATATTATTTTTACTAAACATTTATGGTTATAACAAGACTACTAACTGGCAGAGCCAAATATTTTCAATATTGAAAAAAATAGTACCTTCTAGTGAGATAGTATCTTCTAATGAGGAATTCACCGGGGCAATGAATTGAAAATGGAGATATGGGTAGGGACAGGATACATACTTTTAGATAGATTAATAACCTGAAGCATTACCAAGTCAACTTTTTCATTGAAAGGTATTCTTGCTGAAATTGAGATGTCATTTGGATTCACAGTAATTTTTGGTGAAAAATATTGTTTGGAAGTTATTATTGTACAATGTGATCTCGATGTATAACCCTTACCACAATCTCGATACCAAAATCTGATAAATTATGTAATTATTTCTTGGCACATTTATGGTATACGCATTAACAAGAATTTTTATTCCAATGCAAATCCTTGACGTTCATTAATCTTGAATAGTATACACTCATTTAAAAATTGCAAACCGTGTCACACGACATTTGAGATTTCGCTGGGTCAACCGGTTAGCGTTTGGTCGCATAGTAAGGTCAACAGGGGAACAAGAAATTCCGATATAATATAACAGTTACACCTGGGTCACGCACTACCTAGGGTGGTAATTGTAAATTATGTAATTAAAGGCTTCGAAGTTGAGCTTCTCAGTTGAATGAAATTTGAATGAAATAAAAGTTGATGAGTTGGAGTTAAACGTCAATTGAGCAGTTCAATCGATTCAAAACCATTTTGAATTAAAGAAGAAAGAAATAAAGGTATCAGAAACATCCAGGGCAACCAACTTTATAAAAGAAGACAGAAATAGAAGTGTCAGAAACATTCAGGGCAACGAATTTTGATCATTGCGATTAGAAAGGGGGGAAATGGGTAGGGGCAGGAAATTTAGCCTTCTCGTATAGAAGTCCGTTTACTTTCCTAAGAAATATATAGAAGGGGTTTTAATGCTGCACGGAGAGTGGCTTGTCCTTTCTCCACACAGACTGGCTACAATGGCTCGAGGTCAGGCTTTCCGTATTATGACATGACTACTCTGCAGAGGCAGGCCATCCCATCAGCCCCAACTGGTCACGCGCCCGGCAGTTCTGTAGCCGGAGCTCCTGAAAACAATCTGAAAATTGAAATTGAATAAAACAAACAATTAAATCAATAGCTTTAATTATATTTAATTAACTGTATTTCCCCATTTGTTAAAGTTTTTTTATGAAATCTAAAGTAACAAACAATATTTTGTCAGATTTTGTTTTGAGAATTTCCTGGTCCCTTTACATATTATGGACACCTCAGTGTCATATTTATCCTATAAAAACTAGTCTGTGATGTTTGTCTCGGCAGATCGATTCATCTATCTTTTAATACATTCTCCCGTGCAATAATTGCTCATTTAAATCTGTCATGTCTTGTTCACCATCAAATGGTACCTGATGTTTTAAAATGAGCGGACCGTATCTTAAATGAGTGTAGAACTCGTCCTTGGCCGGAAACATGTCAACAATAATCGCACGTGGTTTCCATAAATTGGTATCACAAATGCCTGACACGCAAGTACTGTTACCGCAAATGTCGAGCCTACACTTGATGCAAATCTTTTTACGTCAGAACATAAATGGCTGACGTTCCGGACCCGGAACGAAATATTAAAAAAATATCATAATTTTCGAAGCAATAAAATTTTGTCACCCGGGACAATTTTTAAGGTCGGTCGGGGAACACCAAACAAACAATATTTTAATTTAGGCCTAAGATTTGATTGATTAAGTACTGAGAGTGTAACGTCCAGTGAGCAATATTTCAGCTATAACTGGAAGAGAATCAGTTAATCAATTCAAATTTTGATTGCCACTGGAAAAGGGGAGAAATGGGTAGGGCAGGAAATTGGCCATGTATACACGTGCTCTCATCAGACAATGTAGAAGGGGTCTGAAATGTTCAAAATATAACCTTTGATATTCTGTGGTTCGGGGCGGCGGGTAGGGTAGTGGTCAATTTTAAAAGCAATGCAACGAAAACTCCTTATAGGCTGAAATGTAAAGGAAACAATGAATTCAAACTTAATTCATCTTCTGTTTACCAATTTTGTAATACCTAACATCAAACAAGGTTTCATAGGATCCAGTATGATCAGATGACTTTAATAATAAGAATATACTTTTTTAATTACAATAAAACAAACTATAAAAGTAACACAAATTCCTGCTACAACCCCTGTTTACATTACATATGATTCCATAGATTAATATTGTTTTTCTGAAAAACAAAACAAAAGAAACTTGTCATCTTGAACACGAATTTTATGTTGAGTTGTCTCTCTTGAAATACATCGACAAACGAAAACCGAGGAAAGAACGAGGAAAGGGGGAATTCTGAAATCAAGTCCAAAATCACGGCAATTCAGAGCAACACGAATTGAGACAGTACAGAGACAAAACTGATAAACAGAATGGATTTAATGTAAAATAATTTACTTTGTAATATTTCTACCTCAATAATTGCTTGATGTAATATTATGGAAATGATTATATGTTGAAACTAAATTTAGTGTAAAATTTATATTTTGTTTTTTTTTTTCATTGTTTATAATTTTCAGCAGCCAACCGAAGAGTTAGGATTTTTTTAAATATAAAAGCAATACTAAAACATAATTATCTTTACGTACTGAGAAATAGTAAAACAATGAAGCAACTGAGATTATAAATTTATCCTGAGACAATTCAGTAAAAGCTTTAGTTTGGCACAAAGTAAAAAGAAAAACCTTTTGGCACCGAAAGATGTCCATATATTAATTTGACACATTCCAAATTACGTCCAACTCACTGTTCTGAATACAGTTAATGCACTTAATCACAGACACATCATGTTGCATTGTCCAAATTAAACATACAAGATCCAATTCACTGTCTAGTCCACCTTTACACCCATGTATTTGATCCATGACACTGCTTCATGATCTCTGTAAAATATAATTATCATTTAAATATTTTTGGTTATTGAGCCTCAAAAAGTATTAGACTACCAGACTTGTGTAAATATTAAACAAGTGCGTTGAAAGTTGCAAGTCCATATAACCATACCAAAAAGAATAACCCGATAAGATAAGCTTGGTTTGGCGAGGGTGGGGGGGCACTTTCATATCTTGTCGTCGGTTATTCATGAAATTAGGATTCCATTTCACACACACTTCGTGTGCTTATGAAATCTTGAATTTCATATCTTAACCTCCGACAAGATACTCAAGTGTTTTGTTTAAAGCTAATTACTTTGACATAATTGCTCTTTGACAATCATTAGAATCGTTGATCAATGGTTTGTTATAGAACCTTGTAAATGTTGATTCTTTTGACCAGTGAGCTTGATCCATTATGTGTTTCATTGACAATCCATGCCTAGCAGCCTTAGAAGAAGACGCTGCTCTAGTTGATTGGGCATTAATACGTGTGGACTCTCTTGATTTTTCACGTATATTATCGAGAAGTTGCCACATACTGACTGGGCCCATTGTTCTTGAAATTCTTTTTTGGATCGACTGGATCCCCTTTTCTGCCCCCGTCAAACTGCCCCGACTTTATTTAGAGTAGGCATTACCAACTCGTCCATAGATTTTACTGAAAATAGTGGATCGTCTGGGATCGGTGCCGTTTCCGAAATTTTGTTCTGAATCACGTCGTCTTTAACAAAATTTGTAAAATACTTTTTACAATATTTAAATTGATCATCGGAAAGAATCCTCCTTGATTTCTTACTGGAAATCTCGGGATTTAACCTCGTGTATGTAATGTTGGATGTCGTTTCCGAAAAGGCTACACTTCTTGCGGTTCTCTTTCCATTGTTTGACCGTGACGAACTTTCATTTTCCGATTCGGAACTTTCTGATTCACTGTCAGAACTATCCGAGCTACCACAACTTGATTCACTGTCTGAATGATCATGTATTGATCTTCCCACTCCTCTTTTACTACAGATTTTAGGAGTTTTCTTTGTTTGGTGCTCTTGCGTGGGTGGACAACTGCTTGGTCCGCCATTTTCTACGCCGTCCGAAGTTTCCTCTTGATCAAAATTGTCCTCAGAATTCATCCCACTCTCTAAAGTTTTTTTGCTCTGATCTTTTCACTCCTTTCTTATTGGAAACTTTAGGAGTTTTCTTTGTTTGATTCCCTGGCGTAGGCGTACAACTACTAGGTCCGCCATTTTCGACGCCGTCTGAAGAATCCTCAAAATCTGACATTGCCGATGCGTGTATACTGACACGATCTTCTGTCATAAGTAATTTTGCACTTTGAAAATTTTGAATTATACTGAATTAAAAACTTTATGCAAAATATAAATCACGATTTAAACAAAATATGTGGAACTCGTTGTGTTGCTGCTGCTGATCGCCAGCCAATCGGAGAAATGAAATACGATGCTTTGGAACAAAGCTTTTAAATGGCTGATCACAACGCCACCTAGGCGTGCCAGAGGGGAGAAAACACTTTCATATCTTTTCGGAGGTTATTATATGAAATTAGGATTCCATTTCGCACACTTCGTGTGCTTATGAAATCTTGACATACTGTTGTTTAGTAGATTGACCCTTACAATGGAAGAGATCTATGAAATAATTCAGGATATACAGAGGTAAGTAATAGCAACAGCTACCATCATAACTACCATCCTGATCTTTTACAATTCTGAATTAATGGATGTGACAAAACTTAACAATCTTCTGTCCACATTCATATTGCCTTCATTGTCCTTTATTCCAATGACAATTGTTTGGAAAAATAGGAATGTTTTTTCCAGACATAATTAAAAATGTAAAAATAAGCAAACAAGCCACTTTAGGCTTCAAAACAGCTGTCACATTTCAAATCAGTTGTCCCTTCAATAATGGCATTAAAAGCTTCTCTATCTTGTGAAAATGCTCTGCTTGACTGCAATACCAGGAACTGATGATTCTTCTTCACTGTGCAAAATTTTCTCTGGTTTTTCTTTGGAAAGTTAAGGTACACCTGCAAGTGTCATACAATCATCAGTATCTGAAAAAAAATGATGAAATCATGGTTGACATACAGGAATAAGGCAAATATTAAATGCTTGTACTGATGACTTGCGAAGTGACAGTTTAAGAAAGAAGTGAATTTTGTTTTCTAATTCAGTAAGAAAATATAATAAACGGTAAGAGATATCTGTTTTTTTTCATTTCTAAGTATTTTTAAACAAGTGTACATATTTTTAGCCCTCAGTTTGTTAAATTTCCACCTAATTATACCTGTGATACTGTTTATCATAAAAAAGCTGATTATGATGCGACATTACTATGTTGTTTCCTGAACACTTACAGCGTTGAAACATCAAAAACTTAAAATTTAGAACCTGAAACCTTTTAAAGCAAAGTATTGTTCTGGTTACTTTTGAGTTACAATATAAATGTAACTACATTCTTAATAATTTATATATTACACCACGATATATATACATTCTTAATAATATATATATATATATTTATGTCTCACGTCATTGTTTTGTCTTTGTTTTTATCTGTTACCGTTTTTTGCCAAGTCTTTGGACTTTGATTTTTGTAGTCATCGCTTCCCTTGTTCCTTCGGCATTCTACTGCCGTTGTTACATCACAGTTCATTATTTTATCCACTAAACATACCAGGACAGTTTTAAAACTTTAAATGCGAGGCTTGCCAACCTAAATTTAGCTATCGAAAGTGGAATAAATATGGAAATAACCAGGATAAATTGGTTTGATCTTTTTCCCTTATCATACACGATAAAAATCGAGAATTGTATTCCGAATAGATTTGCTGTGAATAGCACAAACACATACATGATTCATATAGAATAATAGAATTTTTTTAGGACACAATAAATTGTAGACAATAATGGACGAGCTCACTTTGTGGGAAAGTCTATAATTGGAGACAATATTTGAAGAATCCGAAACAAAACTTCCATTATTCCTTTTATAGGTAATTAATAAAATCATTTGATGCATCAAATTTTGAAAAATGAAAATTAATAAATCATGAAAATTACCATTGATTAGTAAAAGAATGTGTACAATCCATTCCGGATTTTGTAGAAGTACATTTCTTTTTTTTACATTCATGTGCTGATTGACAAGGTAGGTGTGGCTTCACTTACTATTTGCCAATATTTTTTTGTATTTGGGCAGTAGCAAATACTTAAAATACCCACCCAAAGAGTTTAAAGTAGACTCGTACAAATTACCGATAAAAAGATTTACTAGTTCATCCAATAGCATTTTTAAAATGACATAATTAAAATATCCATCTTGAATTAAAAAAAACCATTAGAAATGATAATTTCTTGAATAGGCAGTTGAAAAAAAATCAACAACAATGAATAAAGGGCTACGCCGAGCGCAGCATGATACGACCGCAGCATGTCGACCACTGAAATTTGAACAAGTGTAATTTAAAGTAAATGAGGACACAGTTAAGAGCTTGACACAGTAAATAGATTGTTGATACAATAAGGAGCTTGACACAGTAATTAGCTGGACACAAACTAGGGAACATAAAACCACTGACAGATTATATCAAGATGAATTCAAAGAAAACAAGTAATTAGCTTCACACAAACTAAGGAAAATAAAAATTAGCTCTTTTAATCCCTTCTCTATATCTGAAATGGTAAGAGGTACATGTAAAATTGGTCAACATATTACTTTATGATAAGAGGAAATCGAAGAAAGGAACCCCATTAAAATCCAATACAAATATATAAGATTTTGCATATTCTGAAAATTTTAATTTCAGCCCTTTTGACCCTTGAAGCTTGGAAACGGTAACAGGTAGGCCAAATCCATTGCCATACTACTGAAAGCTTATATCAAGAGATATCCAAAGAAAAAAATCCCATCGAAATCCGATGAAAAATGAAAATTTCAGGTAATCTGCAAATTTATCCCCATTTGGCCCCTCATAGCGGGGAAAAGAAACATATTGTCAAAAATCTGATGGTGCAGCTCTATATTTACTTTCAAAAGAAATCCATTGCAAAAAGCTGCATCAAAATCGGACTAAAAAATAAATAAAATGAAATTTTTGAAAATCGCCCCTTTTGGGCCCCATTTATTTCGTGAACGGTACATGCCACCTAAAATCCTTGGGATATTACTGATAGGAAATTTAATTAGGAACACAATAAAAGAAACCCCATCAAAATCCAATAAATAATAAATAGGAGTAACGGTAAGTGAAGCATTTAAAACATTATTTAAAGAAAGAAAACCAATGTATATTTGGTCAGATAAAGGCTCTGAATTTTATAATCGACAGGTAAAAGAATTGTTAAAAAATAATGACATAAAATTATATTCAACTGAAAATGAAGAAAAAAACAGTGTAGTAGAAAGATGGATAGGAACGATGAAACAACATATGTTTAGATATTTTACAGCCTCTGGAACATTTAAATATTATGACGTATGAGTTCAATTAGTTAAAAACTATAATAAAACGGTACATTCTTCATTTAAAATGACACCGGTTGAAGCGAGTAAATCCAAAAATAAATCAAGAGTGTATAAAAATTTATATCCAGAAAAAGAAGAAAAAATTAGAAAAACCTAAATTCAAAGTAGGAGATAGAGTAAGAATAACAAAGAAGAAGGGTAAATTTGAAAAGGGTTATACAACTCGATGGACAAAAGAAATATTTGTAATTGTAAAAGTTTTAAATACAAACCCTATTACTTATAAAATAAAAGATTTAAAAGGTGAAGAAATTATAGGTTCTTTTTATGAAGAAGAATTACAGATGACTCAGTTTTAGATTCGCTGAACTTTTGGAACTTATTTTGGGGGGTCAAAAATTTTTTTCTCACTTTTTCTGTGTAACTATTTTTGGGGGGTGTTTTTGTGCCTATTTTTTTTGAGGGTCAAAAAAATATAGGGTTTTTTGTGCTGTTTTTACGTTTTTTTGATAAAATTTATGTTATTTTTAGGTCTTTTGAGGGTTTTTTGGGGGGGTCAAAATTTGTAGTAGTCAATTAAATGAGGTTGCGCTCAACAAGCTCATATAATATATTATTCCTAATGACCAAAAACGATTTTTTATGTCCGATGTTTTGCTTTTCCTAACAGCTCAAATACCATTGAAGATACAAAGTGACATCCATACAAAAACTGTTTAAGAACACGTAACCCTCAAAATGAGGTCAAGGTAACAAAAATAGTAACATCATCTTGAAGAATTAATAAATGTTCATATCAAGCGTTGAATGTTGGTTTAAATCCGAATATCGAAAATGAGAACATTATGACGCAACTTCCCGGAAAGACATGTCAATCTGCAAACAATTAACGTACTAGTTATTTTAATTTACATAAAATGACCTGTTTTCTTTATTCAAGTCACGTTAAATCTTGGACTTTTCCATCTCCCTTTTGTCTTCCCTTTGATTCTCTCGATTTTTAAGCCCTTTAACTGATATTTTTCCTAAAATTATATACTTAACCCAGAATTTTATACCTTAATACAATTAACACTAGTACTTTTACCTCAATAATTTTATGTATATTCACTCATATTTCATATGCTTAACTTTGAACTGCTGTTATTTTTTACCTTAATATTAGATGCAGTTTAGGTATCATGTGACACTTACACTTGACAATATTTGATTTTGTCCAGATTTTATAAATAAAAATTAAATGCATCTTATTGTTAGCAATCATTAAATAATTTAAAGAGGAAAAATATACCCAACTGATCACCATCGCTCACCACCGCTCACCACTGTTTACACATTAAGATTTGATATTCGAAAAGGTAGATTTTATCTGAATTGAAGAAAGTTGTCGAAATGGCCGGCTGGAACTTAAGAATATTGTTATGAGAACTCGTTTTTTTTTTTAATCACAAAAATCTAATTTAAACTACCCAACTGCATTCACTTCTTAGAAAATCATTTGTTCATAAGAGAGTGCCCCAAGATATTTTTTGCAAGTCCACGTCCACTGTATATTAGATGTTTTAATCATTATATGGAAACGTGTTATTTTAAAATTACCTGATATAAGGTAGCAATTATATTTCCCAAGGTGACAAAATGTAACACCTTGTTATGCTGATATAAACGTGACCAAAAATGTAACGGGAAATGTAAATGAATGTAAAGCAGCTGGGTAAAAAATATTTCAATCTAACAATCAAATCAATCAACTAATAAACTAATTAACAAAAATCACAGTTTGATAATAAATTCATCAAATGCTCCCATCTTTTATGCAAGATGTACACCTTTATGACAAAATATACTTAATATTTAAAGATTAATCTGCAAAAGTTATCAATATCCATTTTGATGTTATGTTACTTTAGCTTGTATCCAACAGGTCTCTTTAATTTTCTATTTATCAATGATCGATCTATCAAATAAAATGGAAACTTTGGGTGATCGAAAGTCTCTATTTCACCTTTCCTCAGCAGTGTAAATAGCTTTTATAAACCGATTTTTAAGAGAGTATGAGCTTCAGTTTTCAGAAGCATTCTATATCGATGGGTTTTATCCATTCGAGCAAGGTCAAATATTTTTGAACATGGATTTTTTGTTTGGTCATAGGTCACTTGAAAATGCATAAAATAGACAATTTACACAACGTTATCAATTTCAAATTCCTAATAGAGGACCCCGAGGGAACCCCGGGATATAGAAATAGGACCTAGTATCTCCGGCTTGCGGGGTGTGACCCCTCCTAAACGGGGGCTGACCCGAGGGTCCCGGGATATAGAAATAGGACCCATTCCGTGGTTGTGCGGGATTAATAAATACACAACCCATCTTTCGGATGGGATGTAAACTCAGGTCCACGTGTTGGAAGAAATGCCACGCTTCCTGCACGTTAAAGAACCCTTGTAGCAAGCCTTTTTTACAGTGGTCCGTAGGTGATCGGCTACAAGGCTAAATTCTCCGCCATTTTCGATTTCACCCCACTTTTCCAGTGGCAGTCAGAATTTCCCGTCCCATGCCCCTTCCCATACCCCAAAGTGATTATTTATTAAGAAACTTGTTCTCGTCTTGATATAGCTGAAATATTGCTGAGTATACGTTAAACAATATTCAACCAATCAATCAATCAATCAATTTCCAATTATGTTTTTCGTACAATTTGAGACATATAAGGAGCTAATGGAAAATGAAGGAAAACTCTAGAAAGAACCGTTTCCCGCCAAAATTTTTTACGTCTTGAATATCAAAAGTTCTTGTTTGCATTTCCATTTTTTTTATGTTTATCTTGTTCTTTTAGCAAAGCTCTTTAAAACAATAGACACAAAATTTCATTTAAATTACAAATTTTCTGACACTCATGCTTCCTTTATATACATAACATTCGATTAAACATCGATAACGTCTAATGTATATGATTTTTTAAATATTAGCAGATGTATTATGATCTTGTTTGGTCATTTTCATCTTATAAAGATCTTGACCGGCTCAACTCAACACAATTTTGTTTAGACCGTGAAAGAGTTTAAGCTGGTTTTCAAGAAAAATGATTTCAAGAAATATCAAGACGTGTTCAAATAGTTTCAGATCAAAAAAGATCTCGATTGATCTTGTTTGATTAGGACAAACTTTACACATCATGATTGTCTTTGATCGCAGGTCTTGGTCATCCTTGAAAACAATTATCTTGAAAAACGACTGAATATCTTACACTGTCTTAACAAGATTGTGTTAAGTCTGTCAAGATCATGATATGATCAAAACGGCCAAACAAGATCATCACAAATCTTCTAGTGGTACCGACTTGTGTATCTCTTAATTTTGACTGTAGTGTTGTTTATGCGTCCGCGTTCTTGTTTCTGCTATATTAAAAATTATTGTTCAAAATATGAACAATATTTTTCAGCATGAAACTAAACATAATGTATGAAATGGCTATAACACCCTATAGGACCACTGTACCCGAAAAATTGATTGTTGGTCAGATGGCTCTTTGTTGGTGTGCAATAAACAAGATATGAATGTGATTTGTGATTTCATGTTTATGTCCCTATATTTAGTTCTTTCAGGTTAATTTTTCTCAATTGACTCAGTCATGTTTTACTGTTGTTACTATTGTTTTATGAGTTATCACATTGGCTAGGGGAAGGTTTGGGCCCAAGAAAACTAGTTTAACCAAGCCGCAGCAGCTTTCCGCCTGTCCTAAGTCGGGAAATTTATTAAGCCTTTGTGTGTCTTGTCTGTTTTCTACTTAGTTTACTTAATGTCTATAGTAGTCTAGAATGGTGTTTATTTCGCTGAACTTCATTATTCTTTATTTACGGGGCCGACTCCGACCTGCCGTTGGGTGTGGGGTTTCCTCGCCGTTCATTGAAGATCTTATGGTGGCTTGGAGTTGTTATTACTCCTTTTTGGGTAGATGTCTCTTTGACACATTCCCCGTTTCCCCTTCTTTTTTTCTATTATCAGTATTTTTAACGTATTTATTTCCAAAATTATAATACCATTTGTCCTTTAAATAAACGCTTTTCCATGCAGGTTTGATCAGTGCAAAGGGATTGAAATGCAGACATCATTTCTTTATAAATTTACCATTTCTTATGACAATGTCAAAAAATCTACTGTGTTTTCTCCCAACCAGATGACTGTGTTGAAAGATAACATATAATGCTTCCAAGCTGCTATCAACATAAATCGAAAATACGGTGAAGGCTTTAGCACAGGGTGATATATGAACTGTACACAGCGTTTTATTGTCGGTCATATTTCAGTGGAACACTTTTTATACGACCGCAAACATTTTTGAGGTCGTATAATGGTATGGTGCTGTCGTCGTTGTCGTCGTCGTTGTCTGTAGACACTTCTGTTTTTGGTCAATGACTTAAGTTCTAGTTGATCAATCCTTACTAAATTTTAACACAATCTTCCTTGGCACAAAAGGAAGACTTGGGTATGTTTTGATATTGTGGCCCCTCACGTTTTCAAAAAAGGGGCCAAAACGGGATAAACTATATGTTTTCATATTTTGGGCTGTAGAATCGTTATTATTTATCAGAATTTGACGGGGTTTCTTTCTGTGTACTCCTAGGAAAATTTCAAATCCATAGTACATGTATGTCACGTCAGATGTAATGTTTATGAAATAAATTGGACCCTAAAGGGGCAAATCTCAAAAAAATTAATTTCTTACTTTTTGTCCGATTGAGATGCAATTTTTTGCAATAGGCTCCTTATGAAAAATTCAATAGTGCTTAGCAACTAGATTTTTGACAGTTTGTTTCTTTTCAGAGCTACTTGTATAAGGGGCCAAATTTGCAAATAAGAATACCGCCTCGCCTAAAATTTTTATTTTTTTATCGGATTTTGATGGGATTTTTTTCTCTGGATTCTTCTTGTTGTAATCTTACAGTTTTTATCAACAGGTTTAGCATATCTCTTGCCGCTTCTGAGCTGTAAGGGTCAAAGGGGCCAAAATTGCAATTTTCAAAAAATGTAAAATCATTATTTGTCATCGGATTTCAAAGGGATTTTTTTCTTTGGATTCCTCTTGTTGTAAGCTTTTAGTAGTATTTCAACAGGTATTGCGTATCTCTTACTGTTTCTGAGCTAAAAGGGGTCAAAGGGGCCAAAATTGCAATTTTTCAACATTTGCAAAATCTTTATTTTTCGTCGGATTTCAATGGGATTTTTATCTTTGGATTCCTTTTGGTAGTATGTCCCCAGATTTTGTGTAAATCTTTCTGTTTCTGAGCTGTAAGGGATTAAAATGACTACTTTTTATGTTCCTTAGGCCTATTTTATGTCCAGCTAATTACTGTGTCAAGCTCTTTACTCTGTCCACATTAACTTTAAAATACACTTGCTCAAATTTCAGTGGTCGAAATGCTGCGGTCGTATCATGCTGCGCTCATCGTAGCCCTTTATTTACGTTTGGATGTAATGAAACTGTACGCATCATTTGTAAAGGGGTGACGATTTTGCTGTAGTTAGAAAGATAAATTATCAGATATTTATATATATATGTTAAAGAGATTGATATGTATTTTATTGGTTTAATCAAAAAATGTTAGAACTTTGAAAATAAATAATGCAAAAGATAATTTAACTACATCTGTATGAATGGATTCGGAACAAACATTAATTCAGTTTCCAGACTGGCTGTTTTATGGCAGCATAATAGGTAATAATGGGTGTCGCTGCTTAATGACGTATTAAAGGCACAAGCTCATCAGCTGATGCAAATTGTTTACGTTCATTGAAATTATATGCAAAAATTCTTTAGAAATAGTGTGAAATATGACTAAGTGCAAAGAAAAAAATTTGTTCCACAAAAATAGAACGGGGGAAGCCTACACTTTCTTTTTCTGATCCTATAGTATAAAAAGGGGTTGTGTTTAAAATGTATTCACAATGAATTACAGATTAAGATATAAGCTCCAAAAAATCTGAACTAATTTTAGCTCATTTGAGCAAATTTGAGAATATAAATTTAAAAGTGTGATTTAAAATATAAAACAATGCATTGATTTTTTTTCGTTTTATTTCAATCCGAATCCGGACGTGATTTTTCAGTCTCACGAAATCCTTCATAATGTCCTTTTGGGTCTTTTTTTTTATTCTATGAACTACACAGGCTGGTAATATATATTTTACGAAAGGATATGGAGTAAATAAACATGAGACCATAACACATATGTTAACTCCAACTGCAATAATTTTAATGAGCTGTATGGCCATTTCGGAAATTTATTCCTCATCAGCAGCACTAGAACCGAAACAAAGGAAATCCATAATTTCAAAAAATGTTAAAATGCATAAAACCAAACGAAATCCGAATAGTCAGTAATATCAAATATAGCTAAGGACAAAACTACGATGGTGGGAGTTAATCCTTCGGTTTTAGAATTTACATAAATTTAGATAATAGTAATTGAACAAAGTGTACACATGAGATATTATCTCATGCACAAGTACACCATATCTAAGAAAAATAAAGAGCATACATCTCTACCACGGGGAATTGTTTTACCAACTCCACACTGAATAACTCTATTCTTCTTACCAAGAGTTTGTCCTTTTCTGAGCAAATTGTCGGTATGGCATTAACCTTGACTGACTGCGAAAGAAAACATTTTATTTAGAAGTATGAAGATATTTAATGATTTAGATTTGTTTACAAATGAATATCAGTTGACCCTCATAAGATATTATATGAACAGGTGATTTTATCTTTTATCTTTTTCTAATGTTGTGGTATGTATTGCGTGAATTCATAAATCTTTTTATCATTGACACGTTGAATCTGTTTCAATGAAATTAACTTTGACATTTCTTTAGCTATTTATTTGAAGTATCTCATTAAAAATTCATTTCTGTTGCTCACATGGGGTCTAGCATGTCTAGAGCTCTTTCACTGAATCTTCTGCATTTCGGGAAAGATATATATACTGTTTCTAGCACTGTGTTATTTTGGCATATCATGTTAATTTCTTCCTGTAGTGTTATACATGTAAGATCATCTCCTAAATACTGTTCAATTAAATGCTCAATGTCTTTGCAACACCGCCGTGCGCGGTCCCGGCTGAAGAATAGGCCCGCAGCATCCTCTGAGCTTGGAGTATGAGCCATCCTAACAGAGGACCCCGAGGGAACCCCGGGATATAGAAATAGGACCCAGTATCTCCGGCTTGCGGGGTGTGACCCCTCCTAAACGGAGGCTGACCCCGAGGGTCCCGGGATATAGAAATAGGACCCATTCCGTGGTTGTGCGGGATTAATAAATACACAACCCATCTTTCGGATGGGATGTAAACTCAGGTCCACGTGTTGGAAGAAATGCCACGCTTCCTGCACGTTAAAGAACCCTTGTAGCAAGCTCTTTTTGGGGTGGTCCGTAGGTGATCGGCTACAAGGCTAAATTCCCCCGCCCTTGACGATTTCACCCTTCTTATCCAGTGGCAGTCAGAATTTCCCTTCCCATAGCCCTTTCCATACCCCAAAGTGATTATTTATTAACAAACTTGTTCTCGTCTTGATATAGCTGAAATATTGCTGAGTAGACGTTAAACAATATTCAATCAATCAATCAATCATCTCCTAAATACTGTTCAATTAAATGCTGAAAGTCTTTGCAACATTAACAGAAGTCTTATTGTAATTGAATATTATTGTCTGGATTTTTACTTAAGTCTATTTGTTCTTCCATATCTGCTACTCTGTTTCAGTGTACTCAGTTTCACATTGCTATCCTTGAATTCCCTCAGATTTATTCATATTAAATTCTTCTTCACCGAAATTATCTGATGAGGCCATGTGTATTGTAAATGTTTTTTTTAAATATGCTTTTGTTGAGAAATCTGAAAGTGCCTTGACCACGTCATACAGGAAGTAGTGAAAGTAATGAATTTGCATAGGGAAATAAACAAAACTATCAATATGGCGGATATCGAAACCTGTCATGTTAACGTATTTATCTGCTCTATTACTTTTAAGAATAATCATATAATGAAAATACAACATTTTCAGATATATATTTTTTTTTTGTTTCCCCTATCAATCCCTTTCATCTCTAACAAATTATTTATTTGCAAAAAGTCGCATAAAACCTTTTATTAATAAATATAAAAAATTTAACCTACTGTTAAGGTAGTAACTTTCGCGGTATACTAATTTTCGCTATTTTCACGGTTGACAAAAGACCGCGAAAATTAGTACCCGCAGATATCATAGAAACAAGAGGCTCTCAAGAGCCTGTATCGCTCACCTGGACCATGGCTGACATACATAAAAGGCATTTCCAATAGGAAAAACAAAACATAAAAGTTAGCAGAATAGTTTTTTTTCTAAAATTACAGTATTCTTATTTGGTTTCCATGACAACTGAAAGATCCACCATCCATTACAACCCATAACAGAACACCATTCAAAAAAAATTTGGGCAGGGGTTCCCCTTATAATCAAAGTAATACATATTGCTGAAATTAAAACATTCAGACCACATTTCAAATAAAAATTCAAAAATTTGGACAGTGGTTTCCCTTAAAATCAATAGGGCCAATGTAAAAACTATGTTCCAGATGGTGGCTTTCTACCAGATACATTTTTGGATGGGATCACCTAAGAACAATTGTGGCTTAGTTTGGTTATAATTGAACTAGTAGTTTCTGAGAAGATCTTTGAATGTATTTTCTAAAGGGTCCAATGTTAAAACTATGTTTCCGCTGGCGGCCATCTTGGATATAGCGCGAACCCCAAAAACTCTATTTTTGTAAGGGAGCACCCAAGGACTATTGTGACCAGGTTTGGCGCCAATTGACTAAATAGTTTCAGAGAAGAAGATCTTTGAATGTGTTTTCCCAAAGGGTCCAATGTTAAAACTATATTTCCCGCTGGCGGCCATCTTGGATATCACGTGGACCTGAAAAACACGTTTTTGTAAGGGACCACCAAAGGAATATTGTGGCCAAGTTTGGTGCCAATTGGCTCAGTAGTTTCAGAGAAGAAGATCTTTGAATGTGTTTTCCCGTAGGGTCCAATGTTAAAACTATGTTTCCCACTGGCGGCCATCTTGGATATTGCGCAGACCTGAAAAACACCTTTTTTGTAAGGGACCACCAAAGGACTATTGTGGCCAAGTTTGGTGCCAATTGACTAAGTTGTTTCAGAGAAGATCTTAGAATGTGTTTTCCCATAGGGTCCAATGTTAAAACTATGTTTCCCGCTGGCGGCCATCTTGGATATCGCACAAACCTGAAAAACACCTTTTTTGTAAGGGACCACCAAAGGACTATTGTGGCCAAGTTTGGTGCCAATTGGCTCAGTAGTT
>MJUU01035615.1:36401-48994 GCA_002080025.1 Modiolus philippinarum | reverse complement strand
TTCGTAAGTAATTTTTTATTACAGTTTTTCAGTTTCATGGAATTTTCAGCAAAATAATGGGTAAAAGTTCCAAACTGACGGATACATTTGTAATGACCAAAATGAAGATTAACAAGTGATCTTTTATCATATTTTTGTGGAATTTTGAACAAAATAATTTGTAAAAGAAAAGTTTTCCTCTGACTTGTCCATTTGAAATGACAAAAATGATCATTTGATCCCCGGGGATTTGATTACAATTGATTGATATTTTTTATCACTTTCTTCATTTTCGTGGAGTTCTTAACAAAATAAGGGACATTTTACTTTTGATTTTCAATTAATGCATTCTTTTATATCAAACTAAAGTATAAACTGTTCCAGTCACTGTCAGTGTTCAACCGTTATTGAATTCGTTTCGTTTCAGTGGAAAATTTCAATTATCTATAAATCTATTGATTATTTTGCATATCATTAAATGACGAGTCTTCTCTCGTCAATTGACGAATGACGAGTACCTGAACGTGAACTGTTATGGACGTGAATCGATTCGTCCCGTCCCGTCACGTCACGTTCCCGTCAGCAATCCGTTCGCGTCCCGTCAGCAATCCGTTTCGCGTTCGTCAAACGGTAAGGGCTACGTTGCACAGTACTGTATAGCTGAAATATTGCTGAGTAGACGTTAAACAATCTTCAATCAATCAATCTCTTCCACTTGAATGTTTTCTTCATGTGTATCATTCACTAGATTATTGTCAATACTCTCTTATACTTGAATGTCTTCTTCATGTGTATCATTCACCAGATTATTGTCAACATTCTCTTCCACTTGAATGTTTTCTTCATGTGTATCATTCACTAAATTATTGTCAACATTCTCTTGCACTTGAATGTCTTCTTCATGTGTAACATTCGCTAGATTATTGTCAACATTCTCTTGCACTTGAATGTTTTCTTCATGTGTATCATTCTCTGAATTATCTGGTTTAACCAAGCACCATTTTATTTATAAAATGCCCGTTCCAAGTCGGGAATATGACGGCCTGTCAAAAATGTTCTGAAAAATGTTCTGTGTTAGATTGTGTTTCCCTGATTCTGTCGTATGTTATACGGATTTTTCTTACTGGTCTCTCCCTTTTTGTTGTCACTTTTATTTATTGTCAATATTCTCTTGAACTTGAATGTCTCCTTCATGTGTATCATTCACTAGATTATTGTCAACATTCTCTTGCACTTGAATGTTTTCTTCATGTGAATCATTCACTAAATTATTGTCAACATTCTCTTGCACTTTGTGTATCATTCACTGGATTATTGTCAATACTATTTTGCACTTGAATGTCTCCTTCATGTGTATCATTTACTAGATTATTGTCAACATTCTCTTGCACTTGTGTATCATTCACTAAATTATTGTCAACATTCTCTTGCAATTGAATGTTTTCTTCATATGTATCGGTTACTGGATTATTGTCTACTTTATTCGTTGTTTTCATCATGTACTGAATCTTCTCGAATAGTATTCTCTTGGCTATATGTACTATCTCTATTATCATGTTCTCTTTCTCTGAGCTTACTAACAACTTTTGTTTGTAAACATTCTTTATCCTTACGTTCTATGTTGTACTAGTTTCACAATTCTGAGTTGTTGTACTAGTTTCACAATTCTGAGTTTTATGTTTCTTAGTCCTTACTACTTTAAAATTTTTCTTTTTTCTATTACAATTTTCATCAGCACTAGAATCGGAATCAATAGTTCTTTTCAATTCGTTCTGTTTTGGTTTCCGTGTAGGATCTTTTGTTGAACACACCGAGGGAACCCCGGGGTATAGAAATAGGACCTAGTATCTCCGGCTTGCGGGGTATGACCCCTCATAAACGGGGCTGACCCCGAGGGAACCCCGGGATATTGAAATACGACCCAGTCCGTGGCAGTGCTTGATTTTTAAATACACAACCCATCTTTCGGATGGGATGTAAACTCAAGTCCACATGTTGGAAGAAATGCCACGCTTCCTGCACGTTCAAGTAAGTGAGAACCGAACCGTCAATCAAAAGAACGAACAATCCATGGACAATGGCAAAATCAGACACACTAAGAAACCAGAGGATCCCAGGAGCCTGTATCGCTCACCTGGCTTTCAGTTGCCACAATCAAGCTAACATTTTAAGTTATACAGTTGATATTCAGTCTCTCAAACTTTGGTAGCTCGTCAAAAATCACACATCTTGAACTGTATTTAAAGTCTGATAATGTTTTCCTATATTTCTTTGTTGGGCTTTTTTGACAAAAAACATCCTTGCTAAGGACCACCTTAAACACCAGTTTTGAAGTCGAGACATCATTTTGTAAATGGTGGTCAATGAACAATTTTCAACATCGGTTTTGAAGTCGGAACATCAATACCTATTTGGAAACCAAATTTCATTGAAATCGGACAATGTTGAATATTCCCGCCTTTTTTGGTGGCCATTTTAAAATGGCGGTCAACGAACAATTTTCAACACCGGTTTTGAAGTTGCAACATCAATATCTATTTGGAAACCAAATTTCATTGAAATCGGACAATGTTGAATTTTCCCGCCTTTTTTGGCAGCCATTTGAAAAGGTCAGTCAACAAACAATTTTCAACATCAGTTTTGAAGTAGTGACATCAACTCCCACTTGGATACCAAATTTCATTGAAATCGGACAATGTTGAATTTTCCCGCCTTTTTTGGCGGCCATTTTGAAAATGGCGGTCAACGAATAATTTTTTAACATCAGTTTTGAAGTTGCGACATCAATACCTTTTTGGAAACCAAATTTCATTGAAATCGGACAATGCTGAATTTTCCCGCCTTTTTTTGCGGTCATTTTGAAAATGGCGGTCGACAACCACTTTTCAACACCGGTTTTGAAGTCGCTACATCAATATCTATTGGGAAACCAAATTTCTTTGAAATCGAACGATGTTGAATTTTCCCGCCTTTTTTCGGCGGCCATTTTGAAAATGGCGGTCAATAAACAATTAAAACACCAATTTTGAAATCCACACAGCAAACATTTTATCAATTTGCACTTAACCTTCACCTGCTATAGTTTTGGAAATAAAAGACGAAAAATATGAAAATTTTGAAAATTCCTTGAAAAAAGGCCAATAATTCCTACAAGGGTTTTTGGATTTCCTTCAAAATTTCAAGATTGGTAGATCTTGATATGCTGAACATTTTTGCAATATACACTTGACCTCTATCTGTTAAAAAATAAAATTTGCACAAATTTTGAAAATTTTACGGAGAAAGGGCAATAACTCCAAGACGGGTTCTTGGATTTTCTTCAAAATTGCAGGGCAGGTAGATCTTGCTATGCTGATCACTTTTAACCCATGTCAGATTTTTGATATCTGTGACGGTTTTGAGTTATTAGCCAAAAACTGCAATTTACCCCCATGTTCTATTTTTAGCAACGGCGGCCATGTTGTTTGACCTACCGCCTAATCGAACACAACTTTGAGAAGCCATACTCTGGTGATGATTCAGGCCAAGTTTGGTTACATTTGGCCCAGTGGTTTCAGAGGAGAAGATTATTGAAATTGTTGACAGACAGACGGACGGACGACGGACGCATAGTGATGGCAAAAGCTCACATGGCCTTTTAGGCCAGGTGAGCTAACAAGGACACCACTTGAGTATGGGACAAAAAAGAAAAATGAAAGACACACATACAGATGAACAACACGGACCCAATAAAAACCACGGGTGAGATCAGGTGTACCGGTAGAGTAAGCATCTCCTGCTTCTTATAAGACACCTGCCGTGTTGAACACCGGTAGTGAAGTCGAATCCGATAGAGGAAAAACAAACTTCAATTGTAGAGGGAAAGATCTGTTGTCATCTGGGAAACATATCCCATAGCGATCCACAAGATCGTGATGTCGACCGTAAAACTTCTGTGGTGATGACTTGTAACGTACCCCCCCCCCCCCCCCCCCCCCCGAGGGAACCACGGGGTATTGAAAAAGGACCTAGTATCTCCGGCTTGCGGGTATGGCCCCTCCTAAACGGGGCTGACCGGGGATATAGAAATAGGACCCATTCCGTGGTTGTGCGGGATTAATAAATACGCAACCCATCTGTCGGATGGGATTTAAAATCAGGTCCACGTGTCTGAAGAAATGCTACGCTTCCTGCACGTCAAAGAACCCTTGTAGCAAGATCTTATTGAGTGGTCCGTAGGTGATCGGCTACAAGGCTAAATTCCCCGCCCCTTTCGATTTCACCCTATTTTTCCAGTGACAGTCAGAATTTCCCGTCCCATAACCCTTTCCATACCCCAAAGTGATTATTTATTAACAAACTTGTTCTCGTCTTGATATAGCTGAAATGTTGCTCAGTATACGTTAAACAATATTCAATTAATCAATCTTTTGTTGAATCGTCTAGATCAAGATCCGAATCTTTGTAAAAATCTTCTGATTCGTTACATGTAAGATTACTTCCATTTTGTTCATCAACTTATGTTTCTGTTATAATTTTACCATGCAATTCTAAAATTAGTCATATTGCATTGGTGTTAAGACAATCTAACCAGCATTTGTCCCCTTGATGAATTCATTATTCTGTTGCTCCAATCATTGACCAACCACAAGCATAACAAATATGAATTTGAAATTGAAAGTCGGATTCTTGCACATCTTTCGGCAAGTTTGTTACACACGAAAGGTAGTATACCTTATCACAAATTTTACAACGTAGCCAATGTGTTCCATCCGAGTCTTTGAATATGACAGTTTCGTTTGTTATTATTTGGATATCAAGTTCATTTGATGCGCGGTCCCGGCTTATGAATAGGCCCGCAGCATCCTCTGAGCTTGGAGTATGAGTCTTCCTAACAGAGGCGACACGTTTGCTGTGTGTCGAGACCTGTGTCGATGGTTGACGTGGTCCTGGTGGGTGCGAACCTGTATTCAGACTCCCGCTGCGGCCGTTAATATCCGTTGGGCTGAGAATACAGGGTCTATACCCTGCTTTGTCTCCGATATAATCTAAACGGGAGGTCGGATGGTCCCGGTCCGATCAATCGGCTGGTCATGCCAAGCCCTTGAAGATAACCCAAAAATGAGATTTACAAACTAGTGTCTTGAATGTCTTATTCTCATTTACATATTGAATCAACGGAGGTTATCTTTGAGAAGGCGGTGGCTTATGGGGCAATCAAGTGGTACGCTTTCCTTCAGTGCCTGACGGTTACGCTCTACTTGAGTATACCATACTTGGATCACTTGGTGCTTTCCGGTGGAGAGCCCTGGAATAAAAGCATCGCCCCTGTTGGCACTCCGTGGGGGTGCGTGACAAGGATGGTGAAACATATTACCTTCTCACATGGCACAACAAACTTCAAATCAACCAGCTCCAAATAAAAAAAGAAAATCTGATGATTCCGTTCCCGAAGAGGAAGACAGCAATTGGACTAAATTTGTAGTGTTGACTGGGTCACCCGAAAAACCCATTTCTAAAATTAATCCCTTTTTAATAGAAAAGACATTACAAAGCATTGCTGGAACAGTTAAAAATGTCTCCAGAATGCGTTCAGGTGACTTGCTGATTGAAACTGTTAATAAACATCAAAGTGACAACTTATTAAGTATCTGTCCACCTAAGAATCATGCAGAGGGTGATTCATCATAAATTTTTATTGTACTAAATTTTTGTTTAAAATGGTTCGAAACAACAAACTTTTCACAATTTATCCAAAAAATTTTTTGCCATATACCCCGTTGTCAAGATTAACAAGATTCATAGCAACACCGGTTTCACTGCTTCTTATAACAGGAATTGTTCAGTCATATTCTCATGTTTACATCATTAAAAACAAATTGTTAAATGAAATTAATATGATTATTTCTCAAAGGCTGTCTATATTTGCTCACATGTACTTTATAATTAGATTGAAGGTTTTTTTTTCTCTCCTGTCCGATACTATGTTGCTAAGGACATTTTTCGTTAGCAACCATCAACTTGAAAAAAAAATGAAAAAAAATGAAAAATATTCAACTTCACTACAAGAGTTCCAAGATTATCCTCAACGATAATATGACTTCATTATAATGTATAAAATATTTAATAACTATATATTCACCTTAAAAAAATTCACTAGGTGCACATGCACAAACTTTTCCAGAAATTCAGATCAAACTTTGCCATTTCCTATATATTTGTCCTTTCTCGAGTATTGAAATTCAAAAGAAAATACCAGTTTTGCCTATACAGCTTCTGAAATAAACTGAAGACCACTTGTTATTATCCGAGATCGAGGATCGGGGGAAATATTGTTTTTGTCCTGTCTGTTTGTCTGTCTGTCTGTACATCCGAAACTTTAACCTTGGCTATAACTTTTGAACTATATAAGGTAGAATTTTGATACTTCATATGTGTATAGGTCTAGTCAAGAGGAAAATAAATATGCAAAAAAAAATTAGGTCAGGTCAAAGGTCAAGGTCACAGAGGTTAAAAAGGGGTGAATTTGGCTGTTTTCACATATTTGACGGGTTTGTTTTATGTAATTGCTAATAAAATTGCGCAGCTGGAGTATGTCGACAGATTTGAGATAGCATTTACCGTTTTTGAGAAACAAGAGGCCCAAAGGGGACAAATGGAAAAAAATGAATTTTTCAATTTTTTGTTGGATCTTGTTGCAGTATTTTTCTAGGAGGAACATAAATATGCAAAAAATAGGTCAAAGGTCAAGGTAATTGGGGTCTAAAAGGGGTAAAATTGGGTATTTTCATATATTTTACTGTAGAATCTGGGGACATATTTAGTGTTTCACAAACACATCTTGTTAACCATGTTTTCCTTAAAAAAATCTGATTATTGGTTTGGTGAAGTCAGGTAAGCGGGTGGTTGCCAATTGTGTCAAGCCTTAAATTTTTTTGGCTTAATACCTAGACTTTAGACCTTTGACATGTAGATGTGTCACTTCAAGATGATGTGTCAAGTGCCAAAGATGTTGACCTTGACCTTCACCTTTGACCTCAAGATCAACTAGAGGCTCAGAAACTGAGCCTGTATCTCTCACCTGACAAAGATACTTTTAAGCCATGCATGCCTTTGCTAACCAAAAATGTTTTCCTATCAAGTTTAATGTTAAGCTATGTTCTCTTCTGACATCCATGTTTTTGTCAGATTCAAAAGAAATAAGTATTCTTTGTTAATATCTTTCCATACATTCCTCCAATACAGTTAAGTTAAATTTGATTTAATGGTTTCAGAGTAGATGATGAAAATGAAGATTGTCCCATAGGATCCTATGTTAAACTATGTTCCGGGCTCGCCATCATGTTTTTTTTATCAAATCAATACAAAATGAGCAATCTTAGTTATGGATCTTCCATACATCATTCCTGTAAAGTTTGGTTGAAATTGCTTCATTGGTTTCAGAGGAGAAGATGAAAATGTGATTTTCCCATAGGATCCAATGTTAAACTATGATCCGTGCTGACGGCCACGTTTTTTATTGGATCGAAACAAAATGAGCAATCTTTGTTGAGGACCTTCCATATTTCATTCTTGCAAAGTCAGGTTACATTTGCTTTAGCAGTTTCAGAGGAGAAGATGAAAATGTGATTTTCCAATATTAAACTATGTTCCGCGCTGGCAGAAATGTATTTTATCAGATCCAAGGGAAATGAGGACCTTTAGTACATTATCCCTGTAAAGTTTGGTTGAATTTAATTCAGTGGTTTCAGAGGAGAAGATGAAAATGTGATTTTCCCATAGGGTCCAATGTTAAACTATGTTCCGTGCTGGCTGCCATGTTTTTTATCAGATCGGAAGGAAATGAGCAATCTTTGATAAGGACCTTTAGTACATCATTCCTTTTAAGTTTAGTTGAGTTTGCTTCAACAGTTTCAGAGGAGAAGATTTTTCTAATATCAGCCAATCAGAAAGAAGAATGGCCCATGGCGGCTATATCAGTTGATCGATCAGGACAAAATGAGAAGACTTTATAAGGGACCTCTCATAGATGCTTCGTGTCGAATATCAATTTATTTGGCAAAGCAGTTTCAAAGGAGAAGATTTTTCTATATCAGCCAATCAGAAATAAGAATCGCCCAT
The DNA here is from genome assembly GCA_002080025.1 of Modiolus philippinarum. Classification (NCBI taxonomy): domain Eukaryota; kingdom Metazoa; phylum Mollusca; class Bivalvia; order Mytilida; family Modiolidae; genus Modiolus; species Modiolus philippinarum. The sequence goes on along the minus strand of MJUU01035615.1, from coordinate 40,915 downwards.
ATTTGTTGATGGATCTAGATGAAATGAGAAACTTTATAGAGGACTTTTAACAGATGCTTCCTGCCAAATATTAGTTCATTTGGCTATGCAGTTTCAGAGGAGAAGATTTTTTAATATCAGCCAATCAAAAACAAGAATCGCCGATGGCGGCCATATTTATTGATGGATCACAACGAAATGAGGAAACTTTATTAAGGACCTTACACTGATGCTTCCTGCCAAGTTTGATTCCATTTCGCCTGGTGGTTTCAGAGGAGAAGATTAAAATGAGAAAAGTTAACAGACGGACGACGGACGCCAAGTGATGACAAAAGCTCACATGGCCTTTGGCAAGGTAAGCTAATAAAAAGGCAATTTTGTGTCTTTCCTGTAACTTTTTTTGTCCTATGACCTAGGCCTTTTATCTTTGGTGTGTGGGTTCGTTACCTCAAAATGATTTGTCATGTATTAAGGATGATGACCTTCAACCTTAAACACAAGATCAACAAATAGGTTATGGTAAGATTTTCTCTATCTGTAATGGTTTTTAAGATATTAGCCAATTTTTATGTGTTTACCCCTGTGTTCTATTTTTAGCAAGAATGACCATGTTGATCACTGGTAATGCATATTGGATAAAAATTATAAACATCCTGTAGATATTTCATTTGTGGTCAAGTCCGTTTATGACTGGCCTAGTAGTTTAAGGAGATTTTTTTTTAATTATTGGGGGAGGACGGACAATGGATTACGGACACAAAGTGATGACAATAGCTCACATTGCCCTCTGGGCCAGGTGAGCTAAAAATCTGTACAGTTCCTCGGAACCTGGTGTCTCGTCTGCTCACCCTGTTGTCCATGTAATTGCAATTGCTGCCTTGCATGGATTTATTTTCTTCAATGCTAAATTCCTTTGCTTTAAACAATGAAAAACAAACTGTTGACACAGATATGTCTTGCCTTACCCATGCATCACATCAATCTGCACATTGATCTTCAGCAGCAGTCATGATAACAAAATGTAGGTCTTTATTTGTGTGCACTACCTGCTTGCTAAAATCTTCATATTATTGTTCAAGCATGATAGAGGGGTCAATGTGTATAAACCTCAGGATGCAACTGCATGTCAAATATCCAGTGGCTGCAAAATTTCAAAGTCAGTGGAGCATGACTGCAGGGTCATAGACATGAAACTGGTGTCAATCATGATAATGTAACTGCATACCAAAGATCAATGGGCTACTATGAGTGGTTGATGTTAAAACAGACACAAGAAATTTTTTTTAAACATTTGATAAACATTGCAAAATTTCAAAGTCAGTGGAGCATGACTGCGGGGCATAGACATAAAAGGCCACTCAAACTTATCTGTACTGATGCTAATGCAACTTCATACCAAATATCAATCGGCAACTAAGTCTTTGATGCGTAAAAAGTCAAAGTGACCTAATTTGAATGGGTTGCTTGCTTCCTCATCTTCATAAATGTTTTCATGATCATATGTTACAAAATACACAAGACATTTATACATAAAATTTCTTCCTGAAAAATAGTTCAAAACAGGACACATGAAACATGTGAAAGTTATGTATTTAAAACATCCATTGCTTCAATGGTCTCAATCAAATTCAAAGCAGGCTCCAAGTCTTCATCATCAACTGACTGTGGATTAGCATTACGTGACATAACACACAGACGTGAAAAGAATGAGGCAATTTGGCTTGGCTGTAGACATTCATCTGGGCCAAACATCTTTTGACCATTTTCATTTCGACAAATGCGCATGTTTCTCGAGACATCTTCAGGATTTGCCTTCCTTCCACTTTGCTCTCCTGCATTAAAAATTCCTCTGAGATAATTTTTTACATTCTCTGTAAATCGCTGTGTTTTTCTCTCCTTTTTAAGTGCCCAGCCAATTTCTAAAGAACAGTCCCCATCAGTCAACTGAGATTCTCTGGATTCTATCGAATGTTCTGCAATGTTCAAACACGACTCCTTCCATTTCATTTTTATGTTATCATATGTTGAGCATCTATTCAATTTTAACTTATGTTTGCCAAGAAGTATGTGTGACTCAAGACCAGAATAAGTTTGGAAGACTCTGCAACATCCAGGTTCAATACACGAGAATCCACTTGTGAGAGATTCTGTCGTCTCATTGTTGTTTTCATCTGACGTTTCTACAATTTCATTGCTTTCAGCTGAATCTTGTTTGACAAATGATATGATACCTTCTACTTTTTTTGGAACAGCAAAGTCGGCCATCACAACAAGGTCTGTAGAAGGAAAAGTAAAAGGACACAATTTGTGAATTTGTTCCTCAGATATAACATTTCCACTTCCAACTTCAAAGGCTTTATATGCAATGATCTGCTTTCCTCTGAAGAAAAAAGAAATCTTAGCTAAGTAAAATCTAAAAGTACTGTGAAAAAAAGCTCACTAATTGATACCCCTGCCCCAAATACAAAACAGGAATGGCAAAGTTCATACCAAATGTTGGTCAAACCAAAATCTAAAATAAGAGGTGCACGATGCCAAGTTTATGTCCGAGTTCAGATTAATATCATTGTACATGGTAGGATCATCTATGCTTGCATATGCATGCATCTCTGATGGTAGGTCAGAATCCAGGCAAAATTAGGTTACTTTGACCTGTATTTTCCACTTGACTGACTTACATTCAAGTTTACATATCTGAGTTTGGATCCTCAGTGACTGGTCATGGAAGAATCATCTGACCTTACATATGCATGCATTTTTGATAGTAGGTCTGCATCCAGGCAATGTGCTGTAACGAGGCGAACTTTGTAATCGTTGATTACCTTTGTTTGTGGCAAGGCCCTACACAATAAATATAAATTATCATCATATTATAACTTTTATCAAAGCATATAACTAAATTGCTAAAAACAAATACATGTAAATAAAAAAGCACAAGTAGATAAAGATATTGTCCTTCTAGATATTTTTTCTTTTAAGATTTTTAGTGATATTTTCAGCACTACTGTTCAATTTGATGCATACAATTAATATTGAAAAGAAAGAATATTGAATATATGCCAGAAAGATTACAATTCAGATCTTTAACACATCAAAAACTATACTAAACAGAAATAAAGGGCTACGCCAAGCGCAGCATAATACGACCGCAGCATTTCGACCAAATTCTTACAATTTGAGCAAGTGTATTTTAAAGTTAATGTGGACACAGTAAAGAGCTTGACACAGTATTAGCTGGACACAAAGTGGGCCTAAGGAACATAAAAATTAGTCCTTTTAATCCCTTAAAGCTCAGAAACAGTAAGAGTTACACAAAATCTGCTAACATAATACCAAAAGCTTACAACAAGAGGAATCAAAGAAAAAAATCCCATTGAAATCCGACGAAAAATAAAGATTTTGCATATTTTGAAAAATTGCAATTTTTGCCCCATTGACCCTAACAGCTCAAAAACGGCAAGAGATATGCTAAATCTATTGATTTAATACTGAAAGCTTACAACAAGAAGAATTGAAAGAAAAAATACCATCAAAATCGGATAAAAAATAAAACATTTTAGGTGATTGCACAATTTGCAATTTTGGCCCCTTATAATTCTGAAAAGAAACAAATTATCAAAAATCTAATTGTTTAACACTATGTTAATTCATCATAAGGAACCCATTGCAAAAAATTGCATGTAAATCGGACAAAAAGTAAGAAATTAATATTTTTGAGATTTGCCTTTTTGGGCCCATTTATCTCATGACAGTACATCCGACGTGAAATCCGTTGACATACTCCAGATTGGAAATTTTCTCAGGAGTACACAGAAAGAAACCCCATCAAATTCTGATAAATAATAAAGATACCACTCGGTTGTGGAAAAACTTAGACCACAATATAAGACATACGCCAAGATCCAGTATTTTTAGGGCAAAATTAAAGCGGGTATACATGGACAATAATAATCCACCCCTATATTTTTCTTTTGGTTCGAGACAAGCTAATGTTCTTCACACACACCTCAGAAGGAGGTGTAGTGCTCTAAAATGTGACCTTTCTAGATGTAACATTATTGACAATTGCACAAGTTTGCGATGGTGGTAATGGAATTGAAACAACTGAGCACTATTTTCTTCATTGTAACAGTTATAATCATCTTCGAGACAGAATGATAAATGATATTCTGGACCTTGGCGTTAGACCCACTGTGGAGGATATTCTCTTTGGCAATCCAGAACTAAATTATGATCAAAATTGTTCACTCTTCACAACAGTACAAAGGTATTTGACTGGCACTAAAAGATTTGTGTAACTCAAAATAAACAATTATCTGTTTAAATTTTGCTAACATCGGACATTGACCTTCAACAGCAAATCTTATACCACCATGCTGTTGCTATTATATGCTAATTTTTGCCATTATTATACTCCCCCCCGCAAACAAAGTTTGGGGGTATATAGGAATCACCCTGTCTGTCTGTCCGTCCGTCTGTCCGTCCGTCTGTCCACACTTCTCGTAAGCGCAACTCCTCTTAAACCACTTGAAGGA